>WNWK01011829.1:0-50000 GCA_009830355.1 Cherax destructor | reverse complement strand
TATATATAGGGTATAGTCAGGTGGAGAATGCTGGGTCAGGTGGAGAAAGCTGCATGTGACAGTCTTAAAAGTAGTGTGATAGTTAAAAACATTGTGTGACTTAAAGGACCTGCAGTGTACCATTAAGAACATAAGAACATAAGAAAGGAGGAACACTGCAGCAGGCCTGTTGGCCCATACTAGGCAGGTCCTTCACAATCCGTCCCACTAACAGAATATTTGCTCAACCCAATCTTCAATGCTACCCAAGAAATAAGCTTTGACAATTCTACCCACTCATGCGCGAGTCCCACTCAAATCCAACCCCTCTCACTCATGAATTTATCCAACCTAAATTTGAAACTACCCAAGGTCCTAGCTTCAATAACCCTACTAGGCAGACTGTTCCACTCATCAACTACCCTATTTCCAAACCAATACTTTCCTATATCCTTTCTAAATCTAAACTTATCTAACTTGAATCCATTATTGCGGGTTCTCTCTTGGAGAGATATCCTCAAGACCTTATTTATATCCCCTTTGTTAATACCCATTTTCCACTTGTATACCTCGATCATGTCTCCCCTCATTCTACGTCTTACAAGTGAATGTAATTTTAGGGTTTTCAATCTTTCTTCGTAAGGAAGATTTCTAATGCTATGTATTAATTTAGTCATTCTACGCTGAATGTTTTCTAACGAATTTATGTCCATTCTGTAATATGGAGACCAGAACTGAGCTGCGTAATCTAGGTGAGGCCTTACTAATGATGTATAAAGCTGTAATATAACCTCTGGACTTCTGTTGCTAACACTTCTTGATATAAATCCCAGTAATCTATTTGCCTTATTACGTACGCTTAGGCATTGCTGTCTTGGTTTAAGGTTGCTGCTTACCATCACCCCCAAGTCCTTCTCGCAATCTGTATGGCTAAGTTCTACGTTATTTAACTTATAAGTGCTTGGGTTATGGACACTCCCGAGCTTCAGAACCTTGCATTTATCTACATTGAACTGCATCTGCCACTTTTCTGACCACGAATTAAGTTTGTCTAAATCTTCCTGAAGTTCTATGACATCTATGTTTGAATCAATTATCCTACCTATCTTCGTGTCGTCGGCGAATTTGCTCATATCACTAGTAATTCCCTCATCAAGGTCATTGATATATATTATAAATAACAATGGGCCTAAGACTGATCCCTGTGGAACACCACTTGTTACAAGTCCCCATTCGGATTTAACCCCATTTATGCACACTCTCTGCTTCCTATTGGTGAGCCATGACTCGATCCATGACAGCACTTTTCCCCCAATGCCATGAGCTGCCACTTTCTTTAACAGTCTCTGGTGCGGTACTCTATCAAAAGCCTTACTAAAGTCTAAATAAACAATATCGAATTCTTTATCGTGATCAACAGCCTCAAAAGCTTTACTGAAGAAGGTTAATAAATTAGATAGGCAGGAACGGCCCCTCGTGAATCCATGCTGGGTATCATTAATCAAATTATGGTTATCTAGATGGCTTCTAATAATATCAGCTATAATTGACTCTAGTAATTTGCCTACAATTGAGGTCAGGCTTATTGGGCGGTAGTTAGACGGTAGTGACTTGTCCCCTGCTTTAAAAATAGGAATTACATTAGCCATCTTCCACATATCAGACACTACACCTGTTCTAGGTGGGATAGCGTTGAAGAAGTTTCTTGGCAATAGGTTCAGCTATGTTGTAGAAGCCGTTGTTCTGGTTGAAGTTGTTGGATATACAGATAAGTGATGATTCCAGGATTCTTCGGTATTGCGTGTTGTCTTCTCTGGCGATGAGTCTTGCGTTTCTGTAGTTGATTAAATGTTTGTGTAAATTTCGGTGTTGAACACAGGCATTTCTTGAGTCGTCAGATCTGCCTGCGTACTGGTGTTCTGAAATGCGTGTTTGGAGGTCTCTGGATGTTTCGCCAACGTATAATTTGCTGCAGCCATTACAAGGGATTGTGTATACCCCTGCCATGGATTGAAGTTTTTCCTGTCTGTTACTGGTAATGTCCTTGATGGTGGTGGATGTGGAGGTGGATACTCGGAATGAGGTCTTAGAAAAAATGTTGGAAACGTGTTTGGAAATGGAGTTGGTGGGAAGACCTATGTATCTCTTCTCAGCAGTGTCTTCTCTGGGTGTGTTGAAGATATATATATATATATATATATATATATATATATATATATATATATATATATATATATATATATATATATATATATATATATATATGCAAAAGATCACAGTAAACAGGTGATATCAAAATATGCAAGACAACCACTATGAAAAAATAGAAGATTCCAAGGCTTTCGTGACTACTCACATATCAAGGAATAGTTCCTTGATAATGTGAGTAGTCAAAGCCTTGGAATTCTTCTATTTTTCATAGTGGTTGTCTTCATATATATATATATATATATATATATATATATATATATATATATATATATATATATATATATATATATATATATATATATATATACGGCAGGGGTATACACAATCCTTGTAATGGCTTCTACAACATAGCTGAACCTATTGCCAAGAAACTTCTTCAACGCTATCCCACCTAGAACTCAAGAATGGAACACTGCAGGTCCTTTAAGTCACACAATGTTTTTTAACTATCACACTACTTTTAAAACTGTCACATGCAGCTTTCTCCACCTGACCCAGCATTCTCCACCTGACTATACCCTATATATATTCATGTTACTCATTTTCCAGGTAGATCTGTCTTGACTCGATAAAGCCCACTGCGTGGGCGAAACGTTGTCAATAAAGGATCACATTATACTGCTTTTGTGTTTATTTTTCCAGGACAAGTGTTTCTTGACGCGGGTCTTAGTTACATGATGACCCATAGCTGGAGTTTTTGGTCATCTGACAGAGGCATTCCACTGGTTTTATATATATATATATATATATATATATATATATATATATATATATATATATATATATATATATATATATATATATATATATATATATATATATATATATATATATATATATATATATATATATATATATATATTGTCGTGCCGAATATGTAAAAAAGGTTATTTGGCAAGAACTCATTTGATATTAAGTCCTTCCTAAAAATTTCTCATACGTTTAAAGATATATATTTTTTTCATTTATGGTAATATAAAAATTAATGATTTTGTACCAAACGAACCTTAGGAAACATAACCTGACCTTATCATAACAAGCGTAATTTAATTTAGCCTAATCCAACGAAATATATTTTATATGACTTTACAATAATTTAATAATAAACAAACACAATGAAATATATTTTTTTCGTTAGGTTCAGAATGATTTTTTTGCGAAATTATTGCATACACAAATTTTCGTTTTCCTTATTCGGCAAGAAGAGCATTGCTATTTAAGCCAAAATTGCAAGTTTTACGTATTCGGCACGATATATATATATATATATATATATATATATATATATATATATATATATATATAGACTATAGTTATATATATATATATATATATATATATATATATATATATATATATATATATATATATATATATATATAATAGTCTTGGCTGCAACGTTCGAAAAGAAGATTGCCCTTACTTAACCAAGAGAGTGCCCATTACTATGGATACTTATTTTTTTTAACAGGTCCCATCTCTCCCGCTGACAAATGTCTTAACTCCCAGACAGTGAAATGACTCCGTCTTTCTGTTTCTATTAAGACTAAGTACAAGTGTGCTAGCGACCAGGTGATACTTGTCTGCACTAATTATAATGAATGGAAAGTAAGACTACAACCCGGGGAATAAGAGAGAGAGAGAGAGAGAGAGAGAGAGAGAGAGAGAGAGAGAGAGAGAGAGAGAGAGAGACTCACTTTTTTAAGTCGGCTTCGATAACATCACTTTTATATAACTGGAACAAGAGAAGACAACTGGTGAAGGACTATACAAGCACATCTACTGCGGCTGACACCTACATCTTATTTATTATAGGTCAACAGAGTTGTGATACTGATCATAGGGATAGAGAGAGAGAGAGAGAGAGAGAGAGAGAGAGAGAGAGAGAGTAAATAAAGCTAAAGACTTGGACCAACCTTACCAATTTATCCCAACAGAATCAAAGACCCTTGGTCACAAGGAACAAGGCTTTCTTTTTTAAGGAACTGGGTTCCAGTCTCATTAAAACTATTAGATATAAAGAGAGCATCATTGTTGTTGCGGTCTCAGCGTGGCCATCCAACAGTGGAACGCCTGCTCTACCCCTTCCCCCCCGATCCAGTGCTGCTTCGGAAAATCTAGTTCAGCACTGTAGGACCCTTGTGTGGTTTAGCGCTTAGTTATGATAATAATAATAATAATAACACACAACTTAATTGCTTTCTTACGGTGCACATGTATCCCCACAACCCATCTGTGTCTATCAAACAAATACATAATAGAAATACCAAGATAAAATACATAAACAGTCCCAAGAAAAAAACCAGAAAACTTGTCACTGAAGTATTTTGATTCCATTTATGACTCACAACATCATAACAACTCAAGGATAAACAGGTTAAGCGCATCTCTCAGACCTCTCGTGGTCAATTATTAATGTTATAATCATAGGGGGAGAGGCGCTAAGCCCGTAGGGATTATAAAGCACCTGTAGTGGGTGTGTGGAAGGTCTTTAGGGCTCAATTCAGCGAACCGGAGCACAAATCCAATTCCCTAGATCAAGAGCCCCTTACCAGTGTCAAGGGGTTCGTGCTCAATAAACCTCATCTTCAAGTCTCTGCCAAAATTACGCCATATTATTACAATATAATTAAGGTATTTTGTAATTCTTTTTTCCACTGATAATTTCTCTTAATGATATTAATGAGTTTAGTAATTATTTTGCTTGGGTAATTAAATACGATGTGATTTTATGACGGGGAATAATAATTTAATGTTATCGTAATGTTACGGTAAAGTTACCGTAATGTTACGGTAAAGTTATCGTAATGTTACGGTAATGTTATCGTAATGTTACGGTAATGTTATCGTAATGTTACGGCAATGTTATCGTAATGTTACTGTAATGTTATCGTAATGTTACGGTAATGTTATCGTAATGTTACGGTAATGTTATCGTAATGTTACGGTAATGTTATCGTAATGTTACGGTAATGTTACGGTAATGTTATCGTAATGTTACGGTAATGTTATCGTAATGTTAGGGTAATGTTATCGTAATGTTACGGTAATGTTATCGTAATGTTACGGTAAAGTTATCGTAATGTTACGGTAAAATTATCGTAATGTTACAGTAAAGTTATCGTAATGTTACGGTAATGTTATCGTAATGTTACGGTAATGTTACTCCTCGTTTGTTATGTGAGTGACGTCGTTCTTAGGCTCATCTGCTGGCATTTTTCACTTTCAAGTATCTGATATATTAGCTTCTTCCTCACTACTTTCTTCTCTTGTGGCTTCCATGTTTTCCTTCCCTATTTACTTACTTACTTTCATCCGCTTCCTTTTCTTTCCGCTTCCTCTTCTTTCCATTCACTCTCAACTTTTTTTTCACCTTCCTAGTTTCTTTAACTGCCTCAGCTTCTAACAGCAACTGTGGTTATACTTCCGTATGTACAGTGTATACCAGTTATTACAACCTCAGGTTCAATGGCCTGTTAACCTGAGTGTAAAAGGGAATTTGGAGCAAAGAAACACAGTAGAAAATGCTTTGAATTTGTATTTCCTTCACCAAGCAGTTATGAATATATAAGAATTTTGTCTTTTCCTTCACCAAGTAAATAGAAAAGTGCTTTTTACACATATGTACACTATATACAAAGGAGTAGTGTTTAGTGCACGTAACAGTTGTCTAGGCTAAACAGCAGCCAAAAGACAGACAACTTTCCACAACCAGCTCTATGCAGGAATTCCAATGACAAACCGCGAGTGGTATCCACGTCACCTTTGTCATTGTTAAACTCGCATTTTAATTGGCTGAACCGAATCGTTGATTTGATGATGGGGCCCTCATCGATAAACCCTTAACGATGGTTCGCTGGTTGGAGGGGAGCCTATGTGGGTGTGTTTAACATGCTCCGAATAAAGGTTACATACTCTTTGCATGCAACACCAGTGTATACCAGGTATACTCCAGGTACTCTTGGTGTCATACACCCGATGTGGTGTTGGTCGCCAGGGTTGTGTGGAACACCTCTCTCAAACATACTACTGTTTACCTTTCTTACAGTCCCGTCTACATTAAGACACACGTTACGGAATCAGCTTTTATCTGGAAAAGGTTTTTGCCCTGTAAACCTTTCTAAAAATTACGCAACGCTAAAGAGTTTTTGTAACGCGCGCGTTGCCTTCGCTGCCAACCACGAGGGTGCAAGTATTTACAGACAACCACAGCGACATCATACACACTTGTATGCGATACAATCACAATAAACAGGTGATATCACAATATGCAAAAAAAACACAGTGAAAAAAATAGTGAACTTCCAAGCACTTTCGCTTGATAATGTGACAAATCACGAAAGCCTTTGGAAGTACACTAATTTTTTTTTTCGCTGTGATTGTTTTTGCACAGCCTTATATATGTCTCATTCTTCCCTGAGAACCATTTCACATCCCTTCTTCCCTACACACTCTAACCTGTGTCTCACACCCTTCGTAGCGTCCGTCTACAACAGCTTTCACCTAATTACCTCCTGTTTCATACATCTACTACACCTGCCACATCGCTCCCTCATCTACCCCATTACACGTGTTTACCACATACATCACAGCAACACACACTTTCTCTCCCTCCTCCCAGCACTGGCCACTTACATGCTGCTTCAGTGTTACCACTTGATCCTGGCCACTTACATGCTTCAGTGTTACCACTTGATCCTGGCCACTTACATGCTGCTTCAGTGTTACCACTTGATCCTGGCCACTTACATGCTTCAGTGTTACCACTTGATCCTGGCCACTTACATGCTGCTTCAGTGTTACCACTTGATCCTGGCCACTTACATGCTTCAGTGTTACCACTTGATCCTGGCCACTTACATGCTGCTTCAGTGTTACCACTTGATCCTGGCCACTTACATGCTTCAGTGTTACCCTTGATCCTGGCCACTTACATGCTGCTTCAGTGTTACCACTTGATCCTGGCCACTTACATGCTTCAGTGTTACCACTTGATCCTGGCCACTTACATGCTGCTTCAGTGTTACCACTTGATCCTGGCCACTTACATGCTTCAGTGTTACCACTTGATCCTGGCCACTTACATGCTACTTCAGTGTTACCACTTGATCCTGGCCACTTACATGCTGCTTCAGTGTTACCACTTGATCCTGGCCACTTACATGCTTCAGTGTTACCACTTGATCCTGGCCACTTACATGCTTCAGTGTTACCACTTGATCCTCACGGTCTCTTTCTCGTGTAAACCCGGTGTCTTGGTTTCTGATCTTGCTACTATTGTTTATATTTCCGTCTCTTAGTCACAATAAAACTCGGCTACGGTTGAGACACTAATAAAACGTATGGGAATCTTTATTAAGGATCCCTATATGTTGAATTAGTGTCTCAATCTTCAACTTGTCGGTTTTCAAACTATTTATCACAACTCTGCTACGTACTGTTTCCGGTAGACTTAGTTCCTATGGACACTATGCCAGTTAGGTTAGGTTAGGCTAAGTTAGGTTTAGTTAGGATAAGTTAGGTTAGGTTACGATATGTTAGACGGCTTGGTTAGGATTTTTTTTATTCATGTTAAGGGCTAAAACCCATGTGGGTTATTCAGTGCAAGACGTGGTGGAGTCTCGATCCTCCGTTTCCTAAGCACCAGACAGACGCGCTTGCTATTTATTCTCGCCTAAGTTGGGATAAGTTAGGTTAGGTTAGAATAAGTTAGGTAAAGTTAGATTCGGCTTTATCTTCTTTATACTTACCAACCTTACTTTTATTATTGCAATCTGTATCTGTATCAATCTCTGTATCTCTAGAAGTTAGAAGCCAGGCCTCTACCTCTGCCTACCTAACTAGAAGCTAGAAGCCAGGCCTCTACCTCTGCCTACCTAACTAGAAGCTAGAAGCCAGGCCTCTACCTCTGCCTACCTAACTAGAAGCTGAAGCCAGGCCTCTACCTCTGCCTACCTAACTAGAAGCTAGAAGCCAGGCCTCTACCTCTGCCTACCTAACTAGAAGCTAGAGCCAGGCCTCTACCTCTGCCTACCTAACTAGAAGCTAGAAGCCAGGCCTCTACCTCTGCCTACCTAACTAGAAGCTAGAAGCAAGGCCTCTACCTCTGCCTACCTAACTAGAAGCTAGAAGCCAGGCCTCTACCTCTGCCTACCTAACTAGAAGCTAGAAGCCAGGCCTCTACCTCTGCCTACCTAACTAGAAGCTAGAAGCCAGGCCTCTACCTCTGCCTACCTAACTAGAAGCTAGAAGCCAGGCCTCTACCTCTGCCTACCTAACTAGAAGCTAGAAGCCAGTCCTCTACCTCTGCCTACCTAACTAGAAGCTAGAAGCCAGGCCTCTACCTCTGCCTACCTAACTAGAAGCTAGAAGCCAGGCCTCTACCTCTGCCTACCTAACTAGAAGTTAGAAGCCAGGCCTCTACCTCTGCCTACCTAACTAGAAGCTAGAAGCCAGGCCTCTACCTCTGCCTACCTAACTAGAAGCTAGAAGCCAGGCCTCTACCTCTGTCTACCTAACTAGAAGCTAGAAGCCAGGCCTCTACCTCTGCCTACCTAACTAGAAGCTAGAAGCCAGGCCTCTACCTCTGCCTACCTAACTAGAAGCTAGAAGCCAGGCCTCTACCTCTGCCTACCTAACTAGAAGCTAGAAGCCAGGCCTCTACCTCTGCCTACCTAACTAGAAGCTAGAAGCCAGGCCTCTACCTCTGCCTACCTAACTAGAAGCTAGAAGCCAGGCCTCTACCTCTGCCTACCTAACTAGAAGCTAGAAGCCAGGCCTCTACCTCTGCCTACCTAACTAGAAGCTAGAAGCCAGGCCTCTACCTCTGCCTACCTAACTAGAAGCTAGAAGCCAGGCCTCTACCTTTGCCTACCTAACTAGAAGCTAGAAGCCAGGCCTCTACCTCTGCCTACCTAACTAGAAGCTAGAAGCCATGCCTCTACCTCTGCCTACCTAACTAGAAGCTAGAAGCCAGGCCTCTACCTCTGCCTACCTAACTAGAAGCTAGAGCCAGGCCTCTACCTCTGCCTACCTAACTAGAAGCTAGAAGCCAGGCCTCTACCTCTGCCTACCTAACTAGAAGCTAGAAGCCAGGCCTCTTCCTCTGCCTACCTAACTAGAAGCTAGAAGCCAGGCCTCTTCCTCTGCCTACCTAACTAGAAGCTAGAAGCCAGGCCTCTTCCTCTGCCTACCTAACTAGAAGCTAGAAGCCAGGCCTCTACCTCTGCCTACCTAACTAGAAGCTAGAAGCCAGGCCTCTTCCTCTGCCTACCTAACTAGAAGCTAGAAGCCAGGCCTCTTCCTCTGCCTACCTAACTAGAAGCTAGAAGCCAGGCCTCTACCTCTGCCTACCTAACTAGAAGCTAGAAGTCAGGCCTTTACCTCTGCCTAGTTAGTCAGAAGCTAGAGGGTGGAGCTGAACCACATCCTAGACGTCAGGTGGGCGGGGCCGTCAGCCCACGCCCCTTCTCACTGGCCCTCTACAGGAGAGGTGGGTGGAGCCTGGCACTGCTGGCACCGTCATTGGCCCTACTCTGCTGAACCACACATATCCTGTCTTCAGTATTGACTTCCCCTTACCCTTTGCTCCCCCTTTGGGAGGGAGTGGTAAGGGCGGCGCGCGGAGGAGGGGAAAGACCTAAGGGAAGGGGGCTGTCACCCCCTTCCCTTTTACTAATTCAAAGGAATAAAAGCGGAGAGTATTATTTTGATATGATTCTTTCTAGTCTATTGTTAATACAGGTTATTTTATGCATGGTGGGGTGGCAGGGGTGGGACAGGTGATAGTGAGGGTGCCAGGGGGGTGAAATGTTGGGGGTTACAGTGGTGTTGGTGGATGGGGGGGAGGAGAGGCGGTGTGACTGCGCCTGTGCCGAGTGTTAAATAAATTATCTGGTGCGCAGGTGGTGCCTCTGCGCACCTCCCACTATGATGGTATTGAGCGACGCAGGAGTTGCACTCTCTCTCTCTCTCTCTCTCTCTCTCTCTCTCTCTCTCTCTCTCTCTCTCTCTCTCTGTATATCTCTCTGTATATCTCTCTCTATGTATCTCTCTCTCTGTATCTCTCTTTCTCTGTATCTCTCTCTTTCTGTATCTCTCTCTTTCTCTGTATCTCTCTCTTTCTGTCTCTCTCTCTCTCTCTCTCTCTCTCTCTCTCTCTCTCTCTCTCTCTCTCTCTCTCTCTCTGTATCTCTCTCTGTATCTTCTCTGTATCTCTCTCTGTATCTCTCTGTATCTCTCTCTGTATCTCTCTCTCTCTCGTATCTCTCTCTCTCTGTATCTCTCTCTTTCTCTCTGTATCTCTCTCTCTCTCTGTATCTCTCTCTCTGTATCTCTTTCTCTCTGTATCTCTCTATCTCTCTCCGTATCTCTCTCTTTCTCTCTGTATCTCTCTTCATCTCTGACTCTCTCTGTATCTCTCTCTCTCTCGTATCTCTCTCTCTCTGTCTCTCTCTCTGTATCTCTCTCTCTCTTTATCTCTCTCTCTCTCTGATCTCTCCTGCTATCTCTCTCTTCTCTCTCTCTGTATCTCTCTTTCTCTGTATCTCTCTTTCTCTGTATCTCTCTGTCTCTCTGTATCTCTCTCTCTCTTTCTCTCCGTATCTCTCCCTCTCTCTATCTCTCTTTCTCTCCGTATCTCTCCTCTCTCCCATCTCTCTTCCTTCTCTCATCTCCTCTCTCTCTTCTCAACACTCTCTCTCTCTATCTATCTATCTCTCGCTCTCTCTTTCTATCAATCTGTCTCTCTGTCTCTCTCACTCTTTCTGTATCTCTCTCTCTCTCTCTCTCTCTCTCTCTCTCTCAGGACTACAACAATTCACAATACCAGGACTTCAACAATTCACAATATTTGGGCTACAACAATTCACAATACCAGGACTACAACAATTCACAATACCTGGGCTACAACAATTCACAATAACAGGATTGCAACAATTCACAATACCTGGGCTACAACAATTCACAAGACACAATTTTTAAGACGAAAATTCTTCAAAGCGTTTCCGTCCTTAATAGACCATTATCAGGTCCACTCACAAACAAATATGACAGAAGGGTGAGGGCTGGAGGAGTAAAACAGGGGGCTGGAGGAATAAAACAGGGGGCTGGAGGAGTAAAACAGGGGCTGGAGGAATAAAACAGGGTGCTGGAGGAATAAAACAGGGGGCTGGAGGAATAAAACAGAGGCTGGAGGAATAAAACATGGGTCTGGAGGAGTAAAACAGGGGGCTGGAGGAATAAAACAGGGTCCTGGAGGAATAAAACAGGGGGCTGGAGGAATAAAACAGGGGCTGGAGGAATAAACAGGGGCTGGAGGAATAAAACAGGGGCTGGAGGAGTAAAACAGGGGCTGGAGGAATAAAACAGGGGCTGGAGGAATAAAACAGGGGCTGGAGGAATAAAACAGGGGCTGGAGGAATAAAACAGGGGCTGGAGGAATAAAACGGGGGGCTGGAGGAATAAAACAGGGAGCTGGAGGAATAAAACAGGGGCTGGGGGAAAGTAAAACAGGGGGCTGGAGGAATAAAACAGGGGCTGGAGGAATAAAACAGGGGTGGAGAATAAAACAGGGGCTGGAGGAATAAAACAGGTGGCTGGAGGAATAAAACAGGGGCTGGAAGAATAAAACAGGGGGCTGGGAGGAATAAAACAGGGGCTGGAGGAATAAAGCAGGGGCTGGAGGAGTAAACAGGGGCTGGAGAAATAAAACTGGGGGCTGGAGAAATAAAACAGGGGCTGGAGGAATAAAAGAGGGCTGGAGGAATAAAACAGGGGCTGGAGGAATAAAACAGAGGGCTGGAGGAATAAAACATGGGCTGGAGGAGTAAAACAGGGGCTGGAGGAATAAAACAGGGGCTGGAGGAGTAAAACAGGGGGCTGGAGGAATAAAACAGGGGGCTGGAGGAATAAAACAGGGGTGGAGGAGTAAAACAGGGGGCTGGAGGAATAAAACAGGAGGCTGGAGGAATAAAACAGGGGGCTGGAGGAATAAAACAGGGGCTTGGAGGAGAAAACAGGGGCTGGAGGAATAAAACAGGGGCTGGAGGAATAAAACAGGGGGCTGGAGGAATAAAACATGGGCTGGAGGAAAACAGGGGCTGGATAATAAAACAGGGGGCTGGAGGAATAAAACAGGGGCTTGAGGAGAAAAGGGGCTGGAGGAATAAAACAGGAGCTGGAGGAATAAAACAGGGGGCTGGAGGAATAAAACATGGGGCTGGAGGAGTAAAACAGGGGGCTGGAGGAATAAAACAGGGGGCTGGAGGAATAAAACAGGGGGCTGGAGGAATAAAACAGGGGCTGGAGGAATAAAACAGGGGGCTGGAGGAATAAAACAGGGGCTGGAGGAGAAAACAGGGGCTGGAAGAATAAAACAGGGGGCTGGAGGAGTAAAACAGGAGGCTGGAAGAGTAAAACAGGGGGCTGGAGGAATAAGATTGGGGGCTTCAAGAGGAAAGAAGGGGCGAAAGGAGGAAAGGAGGGATGGGAGGAGGAAAGGAGGAGTGAGAGGAGGAAAGGAGGAGTGGGAGGAGGAAAGGAGGAGTGAGAGGAGGAAAGGAGGGATGGGAGGAAGAAAGGAGGAGTGAGAGGAGGAAAGGAGGAGTGGGAGGAGGAAAGGAGGAGTGAGAGGAGGAAAGGAGGAGTGGGAGGAAGAAAGGAGGAGTGAGAGGAGGAAACGGAGGGGTGGAGGAGGAAAGGAGGGTGGAGGAAGAAAGGAGGAGTGAGGAGGAGGAAAGGAGGGGGTGAGAGGAGGAAAGAGGAGTGGGAGGAGGAAAGGAGGGGTGGAGGAGGAAAGGAGGAGTGAGAGGAGGAAAGGAGGGGTGGAGGAGGAAAGGAGGAGGGGGAGGAGAAAGGAGGAGTGGAGGAGGAAAAGGGGTTGAGAGGAGGAAAACAGGGGGTGGAGGAGGAAAGGAGGAGTGGAGGAAGAAAGGAGAGTGGAGGAGGAAAGGAGGGGTGGAGGAGGAAAAGAGGGGTGGAGGAAGAAAGGAGGAGTGAGAGGAGGAAAGGAGGGTGGAGGAGAGAAAGGAGGAGTGGAGGAGGAAAGAAGGGGTGGGAGGAGGAAAGGAGGAGGAGAGGAGGAAAGGAGGGGTGGAGGAGGAAAGGAGGAGGGGGAGGAAAGGAGGAAAGGAAGAGGTGAGAGAGGAGGAGTAAAGAAGGAGGGTGGGAGGAGGAAAGGAGGAGTGGAGGAGGAAAGGAGGGGTGGGAGGAAGAAAGGAGGAGTGAGAGGAGGAAAGGAGGAGGAGAGGAGGAAAGGAGGGAGGAAGAAAGGAGGAGAGGAGGAAAGGGGGGGAGGAAGAAAGGAGGAGTGAGAGGAGGAAAGGAGGGGTGGAGGAAGAAAGGAGGAGTGAGAGGAGGAAAGGAGGGGTGAGAGGAGGAAAGGAGGATGGGAGGAGGAAAGGAGGGTGAGAGGAGGAAAGGAGGAGGGAGGAGGAAAGGAGGGTGGAGGAAGAAAGGAGGAGTGAGAGGAGGAAAGGAGGGGTGGAGGAAGAAAGGAGGAGGAGAGGAGGAAAGGAGGGGTGGAGGAGGAAAGGAGGAGTGGAGGAGAAAGGGGAGGGAGGAGGAAAGGAGGGTGGGAGGAGGAAAGGAGGAGGAGAGGAGGAAAGGAGGGGTGGGAGGAGGAAAGGAGGAGTGGAGGAGGAAAGGAGGGTGGAGGAAGAAAGGAGGAGTGGGAGGAAGAAAGGAGGAGTGGGAGGAGGAAAGGAGGGATGGGAGGAAGAAAGGAGGAGTGAGAGGAGGAAAGGAGGGGTGGGAGGAAGAAAGGAGGAGTGAGAGGAGGAAAGGAGGGGTGGGAGGAGGAAAGGAGGAGGGAGGAGGAAAGGAGGGTGGGAGGAGGAAAGGAGGAGTGGAGGAGGAAAGGAGGAGTGAGAGGAGGAAAGGAGGAATGGGAGGAGGAAAGGAGGAGTGAGAGGAGGAAAGGAGGGTTGGGAGGAGGAAAGGAGGAGGAGAGGAAGAAAGGAGGAGTGGAGGAGGAAAGGAGGAGTGAGAGGAGGAAAGGAGGGTGGAGGAGGAAAGGAGGAGTGAGAGGAGGAAAGGAGGAGGGAGGAGGAAAGGAGGGATGGGAGGAAGAAAGGAGGAGGAGAGGAGGAAAGGAGGAGTGGGAGGAGGAAAGGAGGAGTGGGAGGAGGAAAGGAGGGTTGGGAGGAGGAAAGGAGGAGTGAGAGGAGGAAAGGAGGGATGGGAGGAGGAAAGGAGGAGTGGGAGGAGGAAAGGAGGAGTGGAGGAGGAAAGGAGGGGTGGGAGGAGGAAAGGAGGAGTTAGAGGAGGAAAGGAGGAGTGAGAGGAGGAAAGGAGGGTTGGGAGGAGGAAAGGAGGAGTGAGAGGAGGAAAGGAGGAGTGGGAGGAAGAAAGGAGGAGTGAGAGGAGGAAAGGAGGGGTGGGAGGAGGAAAGGAGGAGTGAGAGGAGGAAAGGAGGAGTGAGAGGAGGAAAGGAGGGTTGGGAGGAGGAAAGGAGGAGTGAGAGGAGGAAAGGAGGAGTGGGAGGAGGAAAGGAGGGGTGGGAGGAGGAAAGGAGGAGTGAGAGGAGGAAAGGAGGAGGGAGGAGGAAAGGAGGGTTGGGAGGAGGAAAGGGAGAGAGAGGAGGAAAGGAGGAGGGAGGAAGCAAGGAGGAGTGAGAGGAGGAAAGGAGGGGTGGGAGGAGGAAAGGAGGAGTGAGAGGAGGAAAGGAGGAGTGGGAGGAGGAAAGGAGGAGTGGGAGGAGGAAAGGAGGGGTGGGAGGAGGAAATGGTTGACATAAACACAAGATGGCCGCCTCGTGATGATGCTGCGGGCGGTGTGTTGTCCTCTACTGTGTTGTCCCTTGCTGTGTCGTTCCCTGCTGTGTCGTCCTCAGCTTGTCGTCCTCTGCTGTGTCGTCGTCTGCTGTGCCGTACTCTGCTGTGTCGTCCCCTGCTGTGTCATTCCCTGCTGTGTTGTCCCCTTCTGTGTCGTTCCCTGCTGTGTTGTCCTCATTTGTGTCATCCCATACCGTGTGGTTCCTTGCTGTGTCGTCCCCCTGATGTGTCATCCCCTGCTGTGTCGTCCCCTGCTGTGTCGTCCCCTGCTGTGTCGTCCCCCGATGTGTCGTCCCCTGCTGTGTCGTTCTTTGCTATGTCGTCCCCTGCTGTGTCGACCTCTGCTCTTGGTAGTGTTTGCTGTGACGTACCCTGCTGTGTCGACCTCTGCTCTTGGTAGTGTTTGCTGTGACGTACCCTGCTGTGTCGACCTCTGATGTTTCGCCTTCCGCTGTGCATCCTTTGCTTCTGTTGGTCTGTGCTGGGCTGTCACCAGATTCAGGTTGTGTCTGCTGTGTCGTGGTCTCTGCAGCAGAAGAGTGCCTGGCTTGAGCTGTGTACACCTCAGGGTGAAGTCCTCTCCTCTCCTTAATGTACTGATGTGCGGGCTGATGCTGTCGTCTGTTACCCGGAAGATTTCTGTATCTATGCCAACGCGTCCAACAGCCTCCACACTCTCCTCATCACCTTCCCAACTAGAAATACTAACCAAGGCGTAGATGTAACCATAGATAATACGTAATGTTATGTCCAGACGTCTGCGTTAATAATATGTTGCCATTTTAAATCAATAACACCGTCGGAAATGGAGACAAGTACAGTTTAATGTGGTCTCTGGCAAGGTTTCAGGCCACAGTCCTACGTATAGTGCTGGATTTGAGAAGAACCTGTCTAGCTTGGGCAAGTTCTTATCAGTCTTACCGACATGTGAACAATATAAATATTTGGTAGTTGGGATGAACATCGATATTTTAAGTCACTGCACAGCAGACTTCAATAAACTCCTTAAAACACCAGTTGGACGGAACACAGGCATCAATGTTAACTATGTAAAACTGGTATTTTTAATGTTTATTAGATCTCTCATTTATTACCACGCCCTATATTTGATGAACTTTCAAATCACTTAACTTAATAAAGTTGAAGTAATGCAGAGCACGGCCATCAGGATCATTTTTAGTGTTGCAATGTGCACTAGAATAATAACATGAAGGAATCATTGAGACTTCCAACTGTAAATGAAGGAATAAACACAGTGTTTTGTGCTGAGATCCTGAAAGAGCCGACGTAGCACAGTATAAAGATGTGCGTTTCCAGCATGCCAGATAGTGTTAATAACATACCAGCTCATAGCCTAGGAAGGCAAATATAATCAAACTGAAAATCCTTATTAAATGCAATACGCCTGTCAACAACATTAGACCCCCCCCCTCTACCTATCACTACCCAGTGGACGCTTATCGTGCGCGTCTGACATTAAGAGCAGCTAAGTGAATCCAATCCTACTTAAGACAACAGTGTATGAAACTATTGTCTCTCATGTACTGTAGATACCTTGTTGCAGAGTGAGCACCGTGCTTACAATGATGACTCACTTAAGCAGACAACGACACGCCGCACTGCAACAATCTGCAAACTATGCAAAGGTAATAAGTGTATAAAAACCTGTAGCATCAAACTGAATAACCGGCTCAGTTCAATAATAACTTAGGTAGCTGCACTACTGCTCACAGCCAGCAGCATATTATAAAATACAGGAGGAGGGATAATCTTGTGTGTCTACAACTCTTCTTCGAGCACTTCGTAATCTTTTCTATAAAAATAGACACCAGGAACATCATAACAGATAGTTAAATGACTTAAATAGGGCTCTAAACAATGGCTTTCGTATCTCATCTGTCTGGATGCCTTCTCACATAAGAATCAATTATCATGGTGACACTGATAAAGAAGTCGGGTCTGAGTGTGAGAGGCCGAAAGCGGAGCTTGAAATCGACATACTTGTCTCCATTGTTATAAGCATCTTGCTGAAAGATATCAACTCTTATAGACGAAGAAGCACAGATAGCCAGAGACAAGAGAGTGCTATTATCAGGCGCTATGGTCTGCTCAGATCAGAAGATTGTGTCTAAAAGCAGCATAAAAGGTCCACTAGATTATGCGACACAATAACTGCCAGAATCAAGCTGGGATCCTGACACCAGATGACACCAGAGGCGAGCCTCACAATTCTGCTTATTCCATTTATGGGCGCTGATAAAAAGGAGACACACGACCTTTACCAATATATAGTTGAATGTCCAGTGGTCAGTAACTTTAGTCCTGGTAGATGGCCACTTGGAACTGTGTGACTACTTCATCTACTCTGGGGTGCTTGAAGACAGCCTCATTGTCTATCGTAAATTTGGCAGCACTAATTAACAGTCCAGTGATGCCCCACTCGTATGCGAATCCATACTGTGCATACTATATATAATTACATGAACCTATATATGTAAGGACATGTGCATGTATGTGTGTTTTTCACTGTATTATACCACATGTGTTAATGTTAACAATAGGAACTCTATTCCTCCCACATGTACCTGATGTGTGGGATGTATTGTCATGTTCGTGTGCAGATAGGAAACATTTGTTTCCATATCCTCTGCTAACACCAGCTGGCAAGCCCAGAGTGATCATAAGTAGTGCCATCTGTTGGGCCCATATATAGTTGCAGGTGTCTCCTAGACTTTCTGGTATGGGTTATGGTATCGCTTCCTGATAGCTGTTTGGCTGGAGTGAGGATGAGTACCTCACTCTCAGCTCCTCTCCTGACTGGGTTATTTTTATTTTACTCAGTTTATGATTACCAGTAATTATTTCCTCTAAAGATAAATAACTTTTTTTTTTTTTTTACATTTCGCCTTTAGTGCTTTACGTATTTTTGTTTGACTCTCTGGTAACTTGTGTGTTTCTTGATCAGCTCTAGCCGCAGTTTGACCAGCCGCAGAAGACGCTGCAGAAGACGCTGCAGAAGACTCTTTAAGATTCCTCAGAGGTGAAGGAAGACAACAACTACATCCACTCAACAGTTTCTTAGCAACTTGGTATTTATTACGTGACTGCTACGTGATCCTTGAAGCAGCAACCAGACATCTTTGACTTCATTACTCTAAAACATCAACCTTCTATGAATCACCGTAACAGTCAATGAAAAAGTCTTTGCTTTCTTATGGGACCGACCTGTCTACACCAGCCATGTGTCTCTCTTATGGGACCGACCTGTCTACACCAGCCATGTGTCTTTCTTATGGGACCGACCTGTCTACACCAGCCATGTGTCTCTCTTAAGAGTTTTTCATTTTTTTTACCTCATTTTTATTTTATTCCTTTTATCTTTATTTTTCCATGACAGTGGAAAATAAAGCCTGTGCTTTGTGGCTTGCCTGTGTTTTGTGGCTTGCCTGTGCTTTGTGGCTTGCCTGTGTTTTGTGGCTTGCTTGTGCTTTGTGGCTTGCCTGTGCTTTGTGGCTTACCTGTGCTTTGTGGCTTGCCTGTGCTTTGTGGCTTGCCTGTGCTTTGTGGCTTGCCTGTGCTTTGTGACTTTGCTGTATTTTGTGGCTTGCCTGTGCTATGTGGCTTGCCTGTGCTTTGTGGCTTGCCTGTGCTATGTGGCTTGCCTGTGCTTTGTGGCTTGCCTGTGCTATGTTTCTGTGCTTGCTTCCTGTGCTTTGTGGCTTGCCTGTGCTTTGTGGCTTGCCTGTGCTTTGTGATTTGCCTGTGCTATGTGGCTTGCCTGTGCTATGTGGCTTGCCTGTGCTATGTGGCTTGCCTGTGCTTTGTGGCTTGCCTGTGCTTTGTGACTTGCCTGTGTTATGTGGCTTGCCTGTGCTATGTGGCTTGCCTGTGCTATGTGGCTTGCCTGTGCTATGTGGCTTGCCTGTGCTATGTGGCTTGCCTGTGCTATGTGGCTTGCCTGTGCTATGTGGCTTGCCTGTGCTATGTGGCTTGCCTGTGCTATGTGGCTTGCCTGTGCTATGTGGCTTGCCTGTGCTATGTGGCTTGCCTGTGCTATGTGGCTTGCCTCTACAACAGCGACCGTTGTGCATAAAGACCCGTGAAGAAAAAGACTTTGATTTAGACGTTTCGCCCAGTACTGTGCTTAGTTCTCGGCAAAACGTCTAGAATGAAGGCTTGCGCTCTGCCTCTAAGTATCTTCATACCCACTCGTTAGCTCTAGTATTAAATTGTAATTTCATAAATTATTTCCACTCATAATTCTACAACCAATCAACTACAGTCTTTTCATCTGTAATTAAAAATTTCGTAAACTGCATCTTAACTATCTTCTTTTTCTAATTTTTAGCTACCATTAAAGGAGCTATGTGGTCTTAATACTAATCTAAGTTATGCCTCTGGGCATTCTAATTATGTGTAATTTGTACAATGATTTAAAATAAAGTTTTGAATAGATTCGAAGGTGTAGCTTGTAGCTGGCGACCGCAAGGTTGCGGGTGCTGAGTACGGCTGTTCCGGTCACGACAGCAGCGACCGCAAGGTTGCGGGTGCTGGGTACGGCTGTTCCGGTCACGACAGCAGCGACCCCAAGCTTGCGGGTGCTGGGTACGGCTGTTCCTGTCACGACAGCAGCGACCGCAAGATTGCGGGTGCTGGGTACGGCTGTTCCGGTCACGACAGCAGCGACCGCAAGCTTGCGGGTGCTGGGTACGGCTGTTCCGGTCACGACAGCAGCGACCCCAAGCTTGCGGGTGCTGGGTACGGCTGTTCCGGTCACGACAGCAGCGACCGCAAGCTTGCGGGTGCTGGGTACGGCTGTTCCGGCCACGACAGCAGCGACCGCAAGCTTGCGGGTGCTGGGTACGGCTGTTCCGGTCACGACAGCAGCGACCCCAAGCTTGCTGGTGCTGGGTACGGCTGTTCCGGTCACGACAGCAGCGACCCCAAGCTTGCGGGTGCTGGGTACGGCTGTTCCGGTCACGACAGCAGCGACCGCAAACTTGCGGGTGCTGGGTACGGCTGTTCCGGTCACGACAGCAGCGACCGCAAGCTTGCGGGTGCTGGGTACGGCTGTTCCGGTCACGACAGCAGCGACCCCAAGCTTGCGGGTGCTGGGTACGGCTGTTCCGGTCACGACAGCAGCGACCGCAAGCTTGCGGGTGCTGGGTACGGCTGTTCCAGCCACGACAGCAGCGACCGCAAGCTTGCGGGTGCTGGGTACGGCTGTTCCAGCCACGACAGCAAGCTTGCGGGTGCTAAGTATGGCGGTTCCGGCAGAACCTTTGTTTGGCTACTGTTCTTGGGGTCATAGACCGGGCCACGGGGGCGATGACCCCCGGAATACCCTTCAGATATAGTTTTCCCCGGGGCGAGCCCGTGAAACGCGGCCAAGGAGACTGACTACCTTATATAAATGGTTTATCTGAGAGGTCGGTCTAGGTGACGGGTCACCTGCCGAGCCAGTCATCCCATCTCAAGCTGAATTTATTATGAGAGGTGCGGGTGAGGTTGGTTTAGTGAGAAGGATGTATGGTAGGCATGAGTATTGAGGCGTAGGTGGAAATAAGGACCCCAATGGAAATAAGTCACTTTGTCTGACTTTTTTGGGTTATCCTAGGTTCTCTACACATATGTTACTATGTATGATAATCTATGTAACTGTATTTGTGTATACTTACTTACTTAGGTGGATTTAGTTAAAAGGGATACAGTAGCAGTGAGTTTAGGGATGAAAGTGAATCAAAGTGCATGAGCTTAATGTGTTGGGAAGGGAGATCTTGAAGGCAATTTTTGGAGCGGGTGAAATATCTCACGAGTACGTGCCATAATAACATCGTTGAAGAGAATGATCAGAAGACAATGATCTGAATGAGACGAGGAGTTGAAGGTCACCTGGAACAACTTGTGAAAGATTGTTGCGATTGTACAGTGAAATGTATACTAAACTTCTTACACATATAAAACACAGAGCAGCCTAAATTCAATGGAATTCTGATATACTTCCTCATAGAAGGTATAATACACTATATTGGAGTATACACAGACGAGTATTTTCATAAGACACAGTATGTGGTTTTGAGAAGACTTTCGTCGCCAGGATCATTATCAATTATTAATAATAATAATGTTGGTAGGATTACCTACACTATATTAGGTAAATGGACACAAGAGCAACTAATGGGACATTTTCTTGTGACATTAACCTGGTGGAGGGAACGTCTCAATAAAAGGCTATAAACTACGGAACTTGTTAATGTATTTTATCCTCTGATTTGGAGAGATTTTTTTTCCCTGTAAATATTAATACAGTAAAAATGGAGGTGGAAATGAGTGATGAGTATTGTGCGGCAATATTTTTTTATTATACTTGTGTGTTAACTAGTGTAGTTGTACAAGAAGAGGCAGGAAATTGTGCAGATTTCATCGAGAGATGAAGATGCTGTGTGAGAGTGGGCAAGGAGATGAAGATGCTGTGTGAGAGTGGACAAGGAGATGAAGATGCTGTGTGAGAGTGGGCAAGGAGATGAAGATGCTGTGTGAGAGTGAGCAAGGAGATGAAGATGCTGTGTGAGAGTGGGCAAGGAGATGAGGATGCTGTGTGAGAGTGGGCAAGGAGATGAGGATGCTGTGTGAGAGTGGGCAAGGAGATGAGGATGCTGTGTGAGAGTGGGCAAGGAGATGAGGATGCTGTGTGAGAGTGGGCAAGGAGATGAGGATGCTGTGTGAGAGTGGGCAAGGAGATGAAGATGCTGTGTGAGAGTGGGCAAGGAGATGAAGATGCTGTGTGAGAGTGGGCAAGGAGATGAGGATGCTGTGTGAGAGTGGGCAAGGAGATGAAGTAGCGGCCTCAGTGTGATGTGTCTTCTGTCGATGTGGAAATATAAACACAAATTCAGTATAATGCGATCCTTTATTGGCTACGTTTCGCCCATACAGTGGGCTTTATGCATTTGTGCTTATTTTTCAACAGTCAGTATTTTATACTATTTGTCTTCAGCGTTCTGTCGAGGTCTAGTCAACCTTTCCCTCTCCACACCACTTTTGAAGAACTGTTGAGAAAGTCTTCCTCTCTCCACACCACTGGTGAGGAACTGTTGAGAAACAGTCTTCCTCTCTCCACACCACTGGTAAGGAACTGTTGAGAAACAGTCTTCCTCTTTCCACACCACTGGTGAGGAACTATTGAGAAACAGTCTTCCTCTCTCCACACCACTGGTAAGGAACTGTTGAGAAACAGTCTTCCTCTCTCCACACCACTGGTGAGGAACTGTTGAGAAACAGTCTTCTTCTCTCCACACCACTGGTGAGGAACTGTGAGAAATCTTCCTCTATCCACACCACTGGTGAGGAACTGTTGAAAAGTCTTCCTCTCCACACCACTGGTGAGGAACTGTTGAGAAAGTCTTCCTCTCTCCCACCACTGGTGAGGAACTGTTGAGAAAGTCTTCCTCTCTCCACACCACTTTTGAGGAACTGTTGAGAAACAATCTTCCTCTCTCCACACCACTGGTGAGGAACTGTTGAGAAAGTCTTCCTCTATCCACACCACTGGTGAGGAACTGTTGAGAAAGTCTTCCTCTCTCCACACCACTGGTGAGGAACTGTTGAGAAGTCTTCCTTTCCACACCACTGGTGAGGAACTGTGAAAGTCTTCCTCTCCACACCACTGGTGAGGAACTGTTGAGAAACAGTCTTCCTCTTCCACAGCACTGGTGAGGAACTATTGAGAAACAGTCTTCCTCTCTCCACACCACTGGTAAGGAACTGTTGAGAAACAGTCTTCCTCTCTCCACACCACTGGTGAGGAACTGTTAAGAAACAGTTTTCCTCTCTCCACACCACTGGTGAGGAACTGTTGAGAAACAGTCTTCATCTCTCCACACCACTGGTGAGGAACTGTTGAGAAACAGTCTTACTCCTTCCACAACACTGGTGAGGAACTGTTGAGAAACAGTCTTCCTCTTTCCACACCACTGGTGAGGAACTGTTGAGAAACAGTCTTCCTCTTTCCACACCACTGGTGAGGAACTGTTGAGGAACAGTCTTCCTCTCTCCACACCACTGGTGAAGAACTGGTGAGAAACAGTCTTCCTCTCTCCACACCACTGGTGAGGAACTGTTGAGAAACAGTCTTCCTCTCTCCACACCACTGGTGAGGAACTGTTGAGAAACAGTCTTCCTCTTTCCACACCACTGGTGAGGAACTGTTGAGAAACAGTCTTCCTCTCTCCACACCACTGGTGAGGAACTGTTGAGAAACAGTCTTCCTCTCTCCACACCACTGGTGAAGAACTTGTGAGAAACAGTCTTCCTCTCTCCACACCACTGGTGAGGAACTGTTTAGAAACAGTCTTCCTCTTTCCACACCACTGGTGAAGAACTTGTGAGAAACAGTCTTCCTCTCTCCACACCACTGGTGAGGAACTGTTGAGAAACAGTCTTCCTCTCTCCACACCACTGGTGAGGAACTGTTGAGAAACAGTCTTCCTCTCTCCACACCACTGGTGAGGAACTGTTGAGAAACAGTCTTCCTCTCTCCACACCACTGGTGAGGAACTGTTGAGAAACAGTCTTCCTCTCTCCACACCACTGGTGAGGAACTGTTGAGGAATAGTTACGAGAAGTCGTTGTACTCTCCTTGACCCAAAGAGAACCTGACTTTATATTTTATGTTTATATTTGGTGTATTTAAATAATACACTAGTTACCCTCGTCTTCCTCACTTTCTATTATACTGCCAATAAAATTTACTGTGAAATAATGAGATGAGATCTCTGACTATTATTATGCTTCTCTACAGTTTTTTTTTAATTTGTGTTTATATATATTTAGATTTAATGCTCCTCAGAAATATTGGGCGAGTATGAACCTTGGGTGAACATAAACCCTGGGTGAACATAAACCCTGGGTGAACATAAACCCTGGTTGAACATAAACCTTGGGTGAACATAACCCTTGAGTGAACATAAACTTTGGGTGAACATAAACCTTGGGTGAACATAAACCTTGGGTGAACATAAACCTTGTGTGAACATAAACCTTGTGTGAACATAAACCTTGGGTAAACATAAACCCTGGGTGAACATAAACCCTGGGTGAACATAAACCTTGGGTGAACATAACCCTTGAGTGAACATAAACCTTAAGTGAACATAACCATTGAGTGAACATTAACCTTGGGTGAACATAACCCTTGAGTGAACATAAACCTTGGGTGAACATAGCCCTTGAGTGAACATAAACCTTGGGTGAACATAAACCTTGAGTGAACATAAACCTTGGGTGAACATAACCCTTGAGTGAACATAAACCTTGGGTGAACATAACCCTTGAGTGAACATAAACCTTGGGTGAACATAAACCTTGGGTGAACATAAACCTTTGGTGATCATAAACCCTGGGTGAACATAAACCCTGGGTGAACATAAACCTTGGGTGAGCATAACCCTTGAGTGAACATAAACCTTGGGTGAACATAAACCTTGGGTGAACATAAACCTTGGGTGAACATAAACCCTGGGTGAACATAAACCCTGGGTGAACATAAACCCTGGGTGAACATAAACCTGGGTGAACATAAACCTGGGTGAACATAAACCTTAAAAGGTGAACATAAACCTTGGGTGAACATAAACCTGGGTGAGACATAAACCTGGGTGAACAAAACACCCTGGGTGAACATAAACCTTGGGTGAACATAAATCCCTGGGTGAACATAAACCTTGGGTGAACATAAACCTGGGTGAACATAAACCTTGGGTGAACATAAACCTTGGGTGAACATAAACCCTGGGTGAACATAAACCTTGGTGAACATAAACCTGTGAACATAAACCTTGGGTGAACATAAACCCTGGGTGAACATAAACCTTGGGTGAACATAAACCTTGGGTGAACATAAACCTTGGGTAAACATAAATCGTGGGTGAACATAAACCTTGGGTGAACATAAATCCTGGGTGAACATAAATCCTTAGTGAACATAAACCTTGGGTGAACATAAACCTTGGGTGAACATAAACCTTGGGTGAACATAAACCTTGGGTGAACATAAACCTTGGGTGAACATAAACCTTGGGTGAACATAAACCTTGGGTGAACATAAACCTTGGGTGAACATAAATCCTGGGTGAACATAAACCTTGGGTGAACATAAACCTTGGGTGAACATAAACCTTGGGTGAACATAAACCTTGGGTGAACATAAATCCTGGGTGAACATAAACCTTGGGTGAACATAAACCTTGGGTGAACATAAACCTTGGGTGAACATAAACCTTGGGTGAACATAAACCTTGGGTGAACATAAACCCTGGGTGAACATAAACCTTGGGTGAACATAAACCTTGGGTGAACATAAACCTTGGGTGAACATAAACCCTGGGTGAACATAAACCTTGGGTAAACATAAACCTTGCGTGAACATAAACCTTGGGTGAACATAAACCTTGGGTGAACATAAACCTTTGGTGAACATAAACCTTGGGTGAACATAAACCTTGGGTGAACATAAATCCTAGGTGAACATAGTCCTTGGGTGAACATAAACCTTGGGTGAACATAAACCTTGGGTGAACATAAACCTTGGGTGAACATAAACCTTGGGTGAACATAAACCTTGGGTGAACATAAACCCTGGGTGAATATAAACCTTGGGTGAACATAAACCTTGGGTGAACATAAACCCTGGGTGAACATAAACATTGGGTGAACATAAACCCTGGGTGAACATAAACCTTGGGTGAACATAAACCTTGGGTGAACATAAATGTATCCCGGAAATTCCAGACTTAGAATAAAGATTATTTTTATCAAATTATTCTCATCTTATTTCTTGTATAAAAAAAATGAAAATGTTTTTTTATTATTAAATGTGAAAAGATATGACTGTTGTATCCAGTCTTATCTGTGAAATGTAAATTATACTATGTAAAAGACGTATTATATAGTCGCTAAACTTGAAACAAAAGCAGAGAAGAACCTTATTACATATTAGGAATGATGCTGTTGTTAGTGGCAGGTGAACCATTATTAGGAATAATGCTGTTGCTAGTGACAGGTGAATCATTATTAGGAATAATGCTGTTGTTAGTGACAGGTGAATCATTATTAGGAATAATGCTGTTGTTAGTGACAGGTGAATCAATAGAAAGTGGTCACGTAAATTATAAATATTGAAAGGGAAGTTGTTATTAATTCCTCTTTTCCCTTTTTTTCTGTCCTTAGTTCCTCCCTTACTACTTTACTACTTTATTCATTTTTGCTATCTCTCCTTTTTTTTACGAGACAACTTAAAAAAAAAATATGAGAGAGAGTAAAAAATATATAAGAAAGAAACCCCTTTATGGCTTTATTATGAAAATTTAAATAAGATGGGGAAAATATTTAGCGTCACTAAATGATAAAATGGATAATGAGAACCTTCAAAACTAGAGGTGCCAAGCACATGATGATCCTCTTCAAATCGCTTGTTCTCTCTAGGCTGGAATATTGTTGTACACTAACGACCCCTTATTGAGAATATACAGAACTTTCACGCACGTAAAAGTACGATCAATCACCTAAATTACTGGGAACGGTTGAAGTCCCTTGATTTGTACTTCCTGGAACGCATGCGAGAAAGATACATGATAATATACACTTGGAAAATCCTAGAGGGACTAGTCCCAAATCTGCACAGGAAAATCAGTCCATACGAAAGCAAAAGATTCGGCAGGAGATGCAACATCCCCCCAAAGAAAAGCAGGGATGCCACGAGTACACTAAGAGATACAGTGTCAGGGGTCCAAGACTGTTAACTGCCTCCCAGCACACATAAGGGGGGTTACCAATAGACCCCTGGCTGTTTTCAATGTGTTAGACAGGCACCTAAAGTCAGTATCTGACCAGCCGGGTTATGGTTGGTAAGTCGATTTACGTGCTGCCAGCAGTAACAGCCTAGTTGATCAAGCCCTGATCCACCATGAGTCCTGGTCATTGACCGGGCCGCAGGGTCGTTGACCCACAAACCCCCTCCAGGTATTCTAAAGATTTTTTAAGTTGTGACTCGAGAACCAAGAGCTGCAGACTGCAGGGACTATCAGTTGAAAGTATTAGTGATACTCTTAAAAACAGGGTAACTGGCAGCTCTTGGCCACACTCCAGTACCTACCTGCTGGAATGTTATATCTTGTGTGAGTAAACACTGCAGTGTCTTAGACTCCAGCACCTGCTGGGCAGTGTTGTGTCTCTTAGACTCCAGCACCTGCTGGGCAGTGTTGTGTTTCTTAGACTCCAGCACCTGCTGGGCAGTGTTGTGTCTCTTAGACTCCAGCACCTGCTGGGCAGTGTTGTGTCTCTTAGACTCCAGCACCTGCTGGGCAGTGTTGTGTGTCTCAGACTCCAACACCTGCTGGGCAGTGTTGTGTCTCTTAGACTCCAGCACCTGCTGGGCAGTGTTGTGTCTCTTAGACTCCAGCACCTGCTGGGCAGTGTTGTGTCTCTTAGACTCCAGCACCTGCTGGGCAGTGTTGTGTCTCTTAGACTCCAGCACCTGCTGGGCAGTGTTGTGTCTCTTAGACTCCAGCACCTGCTGGGCAGTGTTGTGTGTATCAGACACCAGCACCTGCTGGGCAGTGTTGTGTCTCTTAGACTCCAGCACCTGCTGGGCAGTGTTGTGTCTCTTAGACTCCAGCACCTGCTGGGCAGTGTTGTGTGTATCAGACACCAGCACCTGCTGGGCAGTGTTGTGTCTCTTAGACTCCAGCACCTGCTGGGCAGTGTGTGTCTCTAGACTCCAGCACCTGCTGGGCAGTGTTGTGTCTCTTAGACTCCAGCACCTGCTGGGCAGTGTTATGTCTCTTAGACTCCAGCACCTGCTGGGCAGTGTTGTGTCTCTTAGACTCCATCACCTGCTGGGCAGTGTTGTGTCTCTTAGACTCCAGCACCTGCTGGGCAGTGTTGTGTCTCTTAGACTCCAGCACCTGCTGGGCAGTGTTGTGTGTCTCAGACACCAGCACCTGCTGGGCAGTGTTGTGTGTATCAGACACCAGCACCTGCTGGGCAGTGTTGTGTCTCTTAGACTCCAGCACCTGCTGGGCAGTGTTGTGTGTCTCAGACTCCAACACCTGCTGGGCAGTGTTGTGTGTATCAGACACCAGCACCTGCTGGGCAGTGTTGTGTCTTTTAGACTCCAGCACCTGCTGGGCAGTGTTGTGTCTCTTAGACTCCAGCACCTGCTGGGCAGTGTTGTGTGTCTCAGACTCCAACACCTGCTGGGCAGTGTTGTGTGTATCAGACACCAGCACCTGCTGGGCAGTGTTGTGTGTCTCAGACTCCAGCACCTGCTGGGTAGTGTTGTGTGTATCAGACACCAGCACCTGCTAGGCAGTGTTGTGTGTATCAGACACCAGCACCTGCTGGGCAGTGTTGTGTGTATCAGACTCCAACACCTGCTGGGCAGTGTTGTGTCTCTTAGACTCCAACACCTGCTGGGCAGTGTTGTGTGTCTCAGACTCCAGCACCTGCTGGGCAGTGTTGTGTGTCTCAGACTCCAGCACCTGCTGGGCAGTGTTGTGTCTCTTAGATTCCAGCACCTGCTGGGCAGTGTTGTGTCTCTTAGACTCCAGCACCTGCTGGGCAGTGTTGTGTGTATCAGACACCAGCACCTGCTGGGCAGTGTTGTGTGTCTCAGACTCCAACACCTGCTGGGCAGTGTTGTGTCTCTTAGACTCCAGCACCTGCTGGGCAGTGTTGTGTTTCTTAGACTCCAGCACCTGCTGGGCAGTGTTGTGTCTCTTAGACACCAGCACCTGCTGGGCAGTGTTGTGTGTCTCAGACTCCAGAACCTGCTGGGCAGTGTTGTGTGTCTCAGACTCCAGCACCTGCTGGGCAGTGTTGTGTGTCTCAGACTCCAGCACCTGCTGGGCAGTGTTGTGTGTCTCAGACTCCAGCACCTGCTGGGCAGTGTTGTGTGTCTCAGACTCCAGCACCTGCTGGGCAGTGTTGTGTCTCTTAGACTCCAGCACCTGCTGGGCAGTGATGTGTGTCTCAGACTCCAGAACCTGCTGGGCAGTGTTGTGTGTCTCAGACTCCAGCACCTGCTGGGCAGTGTTGTGTGTCTCAGACTCCAGCACCTGCTGGGCGTGTTGTGTGTCTCAGACTCCAGCACCTGCTGGGCAGTGTTGTGTCTCAGACTCCAGCACCTGCTGGGCAGTGTTGTGTCTCTTAGACTCCAGCACCTGCTGGGCAGTGTTGTGTCTTTAGACTCCAGACACCTGCTGGGCAGTGTTGTGTTTCATAGACTCCACACCTGCTGGGCAGTGTTGTGTGTCTCAGACACCAGCACCTGCTGGGCAGTGTTGTGTTCCTTAGACTCCAAAACCTGCTGGGCAGTGTTGTGTGTATCATACACCAGCACCTGCTGGGCAGTGTTGTGTCTCTTAGACTCCAGCACCTGCTGGGCAGTGTTGTGTGTATCAGACACCAGCATCTGCTGGGCAGTGTTGTGTCTCTTAGACTCCAGCACCTGCTGGGCAGTGTTGTGTGTATCAGACACCAGCACCTGCTGGACAGTGTTGTGTTTCTTAGACTCCAGAACCTGCTGGGCAGTGTTGTGTGTCTCAGACACCAGCACCTGCTGGGCAGTGTTGTGTCTCTTAGACTCCAGCACCTGCTGGGCAGTGTTGTGTGTCTCAGACTCCAGCACCTGCTGGGCAGTGTTGTGTGTATCAGACACCAGCACCTGCTGGGCAGTGTTGTGTGTATCAGACTCCAGCACCTGCTGGGCAGTGTTGTGTGTATCAGACACCAGCACCTGCTGGGCAGTGTTGTGTGTATCAGACACCAGCACCTGCTGGGCAGTGTTGTGTGTATCAGACACCAGCACCAGCTGGGCAGTGTTGTGTGTATCAGACACCAGCACCTGCTGGGCAGTGTTGTGTATATCAGACACCAGCACCTGCTGGGCAGTGTTGTGTGTCTCAGACTCCAGCACCTGCTGGGCAGTGTTGTGTGTCTCAGACTCCAGCACCTGCTGGGCAGTGTTGTGTGTCTCAGACTCCAGCACCTGCTGGGCAGTGTTGTGTGTCTCAGACTCCAGCACCTGCTGGGCAGTGTTGTGTCTCTTAGACTCCAGCACCTGCTGGGCAGTGTTGTGTCTATTAGACTCCAACACCTGCTGGGCAGTGTTGTGTTTCATAGACTCCAACACCTGCTGGGCAGTGTTGTGTGTCTCAGACTCCAACACCTGCTGGGCAGTGTTGTGTTTCTTAGTCTTCAGCACCTGCTGGGCAGTGTTGTGTCTCTTAGACTCCAGCACCTGCTGGGCAGTGTTGTGTCTCTTAGACTCCAGTATCTGCTGGGCAGTGTTGTGTCTCTTAGACTCCAACACCTGCTGGGCAGTGTGTGTTTCTTAGACTCCAGCACCTGCTGGGCAGTGTTGTGTGTCTCAGACTCCAACACCTGCTGGGCAGTGTTGTGTTTCTTAGACTCCAACACCTGCTGGGCATTGTTGTGTGTCTCAGACTCCAACACCTGCTGGGCAGTGTTGTGTCTCTTAGACTCCAGCACCTGCTGGGCAGTGTTGTGTTTCTTAGACTCCAGCACCTGCTGGGCAGTGTTGTGTGTATCAGACACCAGCATCTGCTGGGCAGTGTTGTGTCTCTTAGACTCCAGCACCTGCTGGGCAGTGTTGTGTGTATCAGACACCAGCACCTGCTAGACAGTGTTGTGTTTCTTAGACTCCAGAACCTGCTGGGCAGTGTTGTGTGTCTCAGACACCAGCACCTGCTGGGCAGTGTTGTGTCTCTTAGACTCCAGCACCTGCTGGGCAGTGTTGTGTGTCTCAGACTCCAGCACCTGCTGGGCAGTGTTGTGTGTATCAGACACCAGCACCTGCTGGGCAGTGTTGTGTGTATCAGACTCCAGCACCTGCTGGGCAGTGTTGTGTGTATCAGACACCAGCACCTGCTGGGCAGTGTTGTGTGTATCAGACACCAGCACCTGCTGGGCAGTGTTGTGTGTATCAGACACCAGCACCAGCTGGGCAGTGTTGTGTGTATCAGACACCAGCACCTGCTGGGCAGTGTTGTGTATATCAGACACCAGCACCTGCTGGGCAGTGTTGTGTGTATCAGACTCCAGCACCTGCTGGGCAGTGTTGTGTGTATCAGACTCCAGCACCTGCTGGGCAGTGTTGTGTGTATCAGACTCCAGCACCTGCTGGGCAGTGTTGGTGTGACTACTGTCTTTCTTCCTAATGTTGTTTAAATAACTCTGCCACAATCTCCACTACTCCACCCCTACACCCCTTCCACCCCATCCACCCCATCCACGCCATCCACCCCATCCACCCCATCCACCCCATCCACCCCATCCACCCCATCCACCCCATCCACCCCATCCACCCCACCACCTCTCCACTACCACCTCTACACCCCATCCACCCCACCACCCATCCACTACCACCCCTACACATCATCCACCCCTCCAATATCACCCCTACACCCCATTCACCCCACCACCCCTCTACTACCACCTTTACACCCCATCCACCCCACCACTACCACCTCTACACCCCATCCATCCCACCACCCCTCCCCTACTACCCCTACACCCTCCAACTCACCACCCCTCCACTACCAACCAATCAGCCCATCCACCCCACCACCCTCCACTTCCACCCTTCACCCCTCCCCCCCTCCACTCCCACCCCTACACCCCTCCACTACCACCCGTCCACCCCACCACCCCTCCACTACCACCCGTCCACCCCTCCACTACCACCCCTTCACCTTTCTACCCCACCACCTCTCCACTACCACCCCTACACCCCTCTTCCCCACCACCCCTACACCCCTTTACCCCACCCCTCTCCACTGCCACCTCTACACCCTCCACTACCACCCCTTCACCCTCCACTACCACCCCTACACCCCTCTACCCCACCACCTATCCACTACCTCCCCTACACCTCTCCACCCTACAACCCCTACACTCCTCCACCCCACCACCCTCCACCACCACCCCTCTACTACTGCCCCACTACCCCTCCACCATTCTTCCACCACCACTTCTCCACCACCAATCCTCCACAACCATCCCTCCACTACCACCTCTCCGCCACCCCTCCCTCCACCACCAATCCAGCACCCCACCATCACCACCCCTCCACCACCACCACTAACCCTCCTTTCACTACCCCTCCCACCTCAAACAACCCCACCACCATCACCCCTCCACCACTCCACCAGCACTCCTCCCACCTCTACCACCCTCCTCTACCACCCCACCTCCACCACTCCTCCACTACAACACCTCCACCTCCCCACCTCCACCAAACCCCACCAGCACCACCCCACCACTCCACCACCACTATCCCTCCCTCCCACACCCCTCCCACCTCCACCACTCCCTTATCTCCACCACGGTATCTTCAACATCTTAATGGATTGCTCTGGCTCCTCCTCCGATGATTGGCAGCTTTTCTCTGATTATCAGCCTTTACTCACTGATTGGTAATTTTTTATGTAACTGCCTGGGTCTCCTTGATGATTGGTGGGTACTCTTGTGTGACTGGTGGGCAGTAATGTGTGATTGGTGAGTACTCTTGTGTGATTGGTGGGTACTCTTGTGTGATTGGTGGGTACTCTTGTGTGATTGGTGAGTACTCTTGTGTGATTGGTGGGTACTCTTGTGTGATTAGTGGGTACTCTTGTGTGATTGGTGGGTACTCTTGTGTGATTGGTGGGTACTCTTGTGTGATTGGTGAGTACTCTTGTGTGATTGGTGGGTACTCTTGTGTGATTAGTGGGTACTCTTGTGTGATTGGTGGGTACTCTTGTGTGATTAGTGGGTACTCTTGTGTGATTGGTGGGTACTCTTGTGTGATTGGTGGGTACTCTTGTGTGATTAGTGGGTACTCTTGTGTGATTGGTGGGTACTCTTGTGCCATTGGTGGGTACTCTTGTGTGATTGGTGGGTACTCTTGTGTGATTGGTGGGTACTCTTGTGTGGTTGGTGGGTAATCTTGAGTGGGTTCTCTGACTTGTTCTCTCTCACAGTAGAACAAGTGACTGTCCTGCGATTAGAGAACGGAGGTTCGATCCTCGCTTGCTCTTTTTCTATATCTCTCTCCCCTCTCTTCCTATGTCTGCTTCTCCCTTCCTTTGTTTCCCTCTATTACCCTCCTCCCTTCCTTCGTCTCCCTTCTTTCTTCCCTTGTCTTCCTTCCCGCTTTCTCTATATCTCTCATTTTCTATCTCTCCTCTTTTCCTCTTTCTCTCATCTCTTTTCCTATCTCTCTCCTCTCTTCCTTCTTTTATCACTCTTATTCTTCCTTCTCCTTCATTTTTCAATACTTATACATATTTACTGTTCTGCTTTTCCTTCATTTATCAGTTATTCATCTCTCATCTTGGCCTTTGTTTTCTTACTTCCTCGTCTCTTGCTATTCCCTCATTCGCTCTCACCCCCGGCGTGTATGACGTGACTCATGCGTGTATATAACTGACGAGTTATACACCAGAGCATGAGTGATCAACTATACACTAGTGCATAGTGTATTACCATACTCCATTGTATAATGATCAGTCATTTATTGACATTAATTAGCGCATTCTTCAGTGTTTACCAGTGTGGAAAAAATGTATGATTCTGTATGATTTCTTTCAAAAGTCTTGTGCTTGTAATATCTTAGTAGGAAAGTAGTTGGTAAATAATGCTAGGTTATTAGTATTTAATATTAAGCAAGACAAATGTACGTAAGATAGTTAAGTTAATGTAAGTTGTGGTAGGATAACTTTAAGTAAGTTGAGAGTCACAGTTTTCTTTTGATAGATTCATTTTAATTATCTATTGTTTACATGTAGTGAGAACATGTTCCAGACGCGGGTCATTCCAGGAAGGAATGATCACTGATGTAATGATAACCTTGAGCAGGGTACAACCAGGGTGACACTGTCGATGAATACCCGTCATGTGGTGTAATAGCTGTCTTCTGGCTTTCCAGGAAGTTGAGCCAAGTGGAGGACCTTGATAATATTTTCCTTGTACATCACAATGAGGTCATCAACATCATTCTAAGGCTTTGCTGAAGACGCAGCTCTAGGCCAGCCAGGTCGAGGCGAGAGATGAGTCGTCTTTCACAGTCCTCCAGTATGTACAGGAGTCAGAAAGGGGAAGGTGTTAATAGGGCAGACAGGCTGTGAAAGTGAAGAGCAGACATGCGCCTCACAAAAAAAAAATACCCAGCTTCTGGTGTCGAGACTGTACAAGATAGGCCTCGTCTTGCTTGCAAGATTTACCACGTGATTCTTCATTGCAAAGTCACATTTCACCCTCAGGATATTACCTCCTTCTCTGGGCTCTAAGATTCGTCCATTCATTTTTACCACAACACCAGTAGTATAATCGTGCTGTCTGGATACCACCATCATTGCAGTTTCCTCAGAGGCAAATATGACCTGACAATCATTGTGCCGAGGTAATATAATTGCAGGTGGTAACTGATGTGCCTAAGGACAGCTGACAGCTCCTTTACAAGTAAATGTTAGGATGTAGTCATGTGTGCAGGCAAGACTTTCTGGGATGAATTGAAGCAGGTCGGTGAAGGAGACATTACACAACAAGGGACCAAGCACACACTTCCGTTCTACTTGGTACACACTGGGTTCTTCTTCTTCTGCATCTTCTTCTTCTTCTTCTTCTTCTTCTTCTTCTTCTTCTTCTTCTTCTTCTTCTTCTTCTTCTTCTTCTTCTTCTCCTTCTTTTCTTCTTCTTCTTCTTCTTCTTCTTCTTCTTCTTCTTCTTCTTCTTCTTCTTCTTCTTCTTCTTCTTCTTCTTCTTCTTCTTCTTCTTCTTCTTCTTCTTCTTCTTCTTCTACTTCCACTCTCTCATCGTGATCTTCCCAAGTGACACTATCGACTGGCTCTTTTTTTTCTTTCTGAGATTTGATTAGTCATCCTCAAATCTGCACTTCCTAAGCTCTTCCCCTTCTGCTCCTCCTCCTCGATCCCCCGCCTTTAAATTCTGGGCTTTAAGGCAGCTTTGTATAGGGGAGTGAAGGGAGTCAGGGAAATGGAGTGGTGGGACATAGGGAGGGAAGGAGCCACTTCGCTCGTGGTGGTGCAGTTCAGAGGTGGTGATCAACACCTGGACCTGACCCTGACGCTAGCACCCAGGATCTGGTCCACAGTGTCTCGCTCCACTCGTGAGAAGAGTCGCAGCATCGTCGTTGTGCTACACAGGAAGGTAGACTTCAGCGACGCTACCTGACAGAAGCCACTCGCTTAACTGCATTTGTAGACACTGCAAAGGCTGAAATCATCGGGCTCCAGACATAGAGACGGAAACGCCGAATACCAGATATAGAGACGGAATCATGGGGCCACAGATTTAATTCCCACAGTAGCGACACTGAAGGCTGTCTCCTGTCCCAGACCCGCGTCAGGAAGCTCTTCTGTGACGAAGAGAAGTGAGCAGAGCGGAGGAAGAGAGATGAGGCAAGGAAGGAGGGGGTGAAGAGGATGAAGGAGGTAGTGGAGGGAGGTGGAGAAAAGGTGATTAGAAAAAGGAAGGAGGAGAGGAGGGGGGGAGGAGGAAGAAGAAGAAGAATACACCATGATGAAGCAGAACTTCCTCAACCGTCAAGTGGGAACCCCCCTTCCCCCCTTTTCCCCTTCCCCCTTCTCCCCTTCCCCCCTTCTCCCGCCCACCTTCAGGGAGGTGGCGATGGGGGTATTGAGAAGGAAGCATGGAGGGGGGGGAAGAGAAGGAGGTAAGGGAAGCAGAGAAAGAGGCAGGAAAGGCGAGAAGAAGGAAGCAGAGAGGAAGAAGAAAGAAGGGAGGGAGAGGGGAGGAAGAGACAGAGAGAGAGAGAGGGGAGGAAGAGACAGAGAGAGAGAGAGAGAGAGAGAGAGAGAGAGAGAGAGAGAGAGAGAGAGAGAGAGGAGACTGGTGGGGTAAGTGAGCAGGGAAAAAGTGTATGGTGAGAGAGAGTGCAAGGGAGAGAATGTGAGAGGGTAGAGTAGAGAGGAGGGTAGGAAATCGAGAGAATATGAGAGAGAGAGACTGAGATCTTGGGAGGAAATAATAAAAGCAGATAAAGAGATGGACAGAACAAATGCGAGGGAAGCACAGAAAAGAAGAAGTGTAAAGAGACAAATTTACGGACATTGAGAATTAAGAAAATAGAAACACGGACAGACAGACACACACACAGATAGTACACGTTAGGGATAAGAATCATATAAGCAGGGTCAGGAGCTACAGCTTGACCCACGCAGACACACCATCAAGTACAGCCATGAAGACAGACAGAAACACACTGAGAAGTAACATACCCAGCATCTAGTAATCTACGTCACACTTTTCTGACTGACCAAAGATGAACTGAAACTGTCACAATAACACTATACATGACACAGAGCGCCCAGGCGATCATTAGAGATGGTTCTTGGCAGCACCAGCTGGTGCTAGCAGGAACCATCTCTAGAGTTCTGGCTGTCTTGACGGTGTGACAGTCTAGACCACGAGGTGGAGTCTCGTCTTCTTGAGAGGCTAACGAGAGTCTTGGGTTAGATGCCCGACAAGCTGTAGTGTATATATAATATATATATATATATATATATATATATATATATATATATATATATATATATATATACAGACAAAGAGAGGGAGAGAGGTCGTAGTCAACAGGACTCGATACTGCTACTGAGACGAACAAGATTCCCAGGCAGCGCTCTTATCCACTCGGCCATCACAAATGCCACATAAGCTGGGCAGTCTGGTTCACAAGCCATGTTTCTTCATCAGCCTGGGCACGTCAGTGAGCCTCAAGCATGTATTCAAGCTATTTCAAACTCCTCCTGTATGTTCTGACCTCACAAGCGATTTTTATATCAATGCACCCCGCAGAAACAAGCGGGTATATGCAGAGAAAGATCGCTTGTGAACCAGGCTGCCCAGCTTATGTGGCATTTGTGGCCAAGTGGATAAGAGCGCTACCTGGGAATCTTGTTCATCTCAGTAGCAGTATGGAGTCCTGCTGACTTCGATCTTTCTCTGCATATTTCCGCTTGTTTCTGCGTGGATCATTGATATATATATATATATATATATATATATATATATATATATATATATATATATATATATATATATATATATATATATATATATATATATATATATATATATATATATTATTAACACATCGGCCGATTCCCACCAAGGCAGGGTGGCCCAAAAGAACAAAACTGCAACATTAACACCCCTCCTTCAGAGTGCAGACACTGTACTTCCCAACTCCAGGACTCAAGTCCGGCCTGCCGGTTTCCCTGAATCCCTTCATAAATGTTACTTTGCTCACACTCCAACAGCACGTCAAGTATTAAAAACTATTTGTCTCCATTCACTCCTATCAAATACGCTCACACATGCTTGCTGGAAGTCCAAGCCCCTCGCACACAAAACCTCTTTTACCCCCTCCCTCCAACCTTTCCTAGGCCGACCACTACCCCGCCATCCCTCCACTACAGATTTATACACTCTTGAAGTCATTCTGTCATTCTGTTTCGTTTCATTCTCTCTACATGTCCGAACCACCTCAACAACCCCTCCTCAGCCCTCTGGATAATAGTTTTGGTAATCCCGCACCTCCTCCTAATTTCCAAACTCCGAATTCTCTGCATTATATTCACACCACACATTGACCTCAGACATGACATCTCCACTGCCTCCAGCCTTCTCCTCGTTGCAACATTCACCACCCATGCTTCACACCCATATAAGAGTGTTGGTATAACTATACTCTCATACATTCCCCCTTTTACTTCCATGGACAAAGTTCTTTGTCTCCACAGACTCCGAAGTGCACCACTCACCCTTTTCCCCTCATCAATTCTATGATTCACCTCATCCTTCATAGACCCATCTGCTGACATGTCCACTCCCAAATATCTGAATACATTCACTTCCTCCATACTCTCTCCCTTCAATCTGATATCCAATCAATCTTCACCTAATCTTTTTGTTATCCTCATCACCTTACTCTTTCCTATATTCACTTTCAATTTTCTTCTTTTACATACCCTACCAAATTCATCCACCAACCTCTGCAACTTCTCTTCAGAATCTCCCAAAAGCACAGTGTCATCAGCAAAAAGCAACTGCGACAACTCCCACTTTGAATTTGATTCTTTGTCTTTAACCCCACACCTCTTGCCAAGACCCTCGCATTCACTTCTCGTACAACCCCATCTATAAATATATTGAACAACCACGGTGACATCACACATTCTTGTCTAAGGCCTACTTTTACTGGGAAATAGTCCCCCTCCCTCCTACACACTCTAACCTGAGCCTCACTATCCTCATAAAAACTCTTCACTGCTTTCAGTAACCTACCTCCTATTCCATACACCTGCAACATCTGCCACATTGCCCCCCTATCCACCCTATCATACGCCTTTTCCAAATCCATAAATGCCACAAAAACCTCTCTACCCTTATCTAAATACTGTTCACCTATATGTTTCACTGTAAACACTTGGTCTACACACCCCCTACCTTTCCTAAAGCCCCCTTGTTCATCTGTTATCCTGCTCTCTGTCTTACTCTTAATTCTTTAAAAAATAACTCTACCATACACTTTACCTGGTATACTCAACAGACTTATTTCCCTATAATTTTTGTACTCTCTTTTGTCCCCTTTGCCTTTATACAAAGGAACAATACACGTTCTCTGCCAGTCCCTAGGTAACTTACCCTCTTCCATACATTTATTTAATAATACCACCAACCACTCCAAAACTATATCCTCGCCTGCTTTTAACATTTCTATTTTTATCCCATCAATCCCAGCTGCTTTACCCCCCTTTCATTCTACACACTGTCTCACGAACTTCCCCCACACTCACAACTGGCTCTTCCACACTCCTACAAGATGTTATTCCTCCTTGCCCTATACACGAAATCACAGCTTCCCTGTCTTCATCAACATTTAACAACTCCTCAAAATATTCCCTCCATCTTCCCGATACCTTTAACTCTCCATTTAATAACTCTCCTCTCCTATTTTTAACTATCAAATCCATTTGTTCCCTAGGCTTCCTCAACTTATTAATCTCACTCCAAAACTTTTTTTTATTTTCAACAAAATTTGTTGATAATATTCTCACCCACTCTCTCATTTGCTCTCTTAACCACTCTCTTAACCTCTCTTTTTCTCTCCAAATAGTCTTCCCTCCTTGCATCACTTCTACTTTGTAAAAACCTCTCATATACTAACTTTTTCTCCCTTACTACTCTCTTCACATCATCATTCCACCAATCGCTCTTCTTCCTCCTGCACCCACTTTCCTGTAACCACAAACTTATATATATATATATATATATATATATATATATATATATATATATATATATATATATATATATATATATATATGACTATTTTTTTCATGAAATATTCAGTGCTTGATCGTGTTCAACACAGCACCAATACCCACACCCAAAATGCCCTGCCCATGTCCACGATACCCGCCAGGTCACAGTGGACGTGCCACACTCATAATAAGGATAGAAATAGTATCTTCAACCACTGTTCAGAAGAAAGGAAGTGAGTTAAAAAAAATAATCCTTATGGACTGACAACATTAAGAATAATATTCCATTAACTTGGAAGAAGTACACAGTTCGTTGTGACGCTGAAGAGATGACGGAGCACCTGCCTACGTCATCCTTATACACAACGCTGAAAGTCATTGTGGGACCATTCACAGCACACCCACAGCACCATGGTTGGTACAGTTCACAGCACACCCACAGCACCATGGTTGGTACAGTTCACAGCACACCCACAGCACCATGGTTGGTACAGTTCACAGCACACCCACAACACCATGGTTGGTACAGTTCACAGCACACCCACAACACCATGGTTGGTACAGTTCACAGCACACCCACAACACCATGGTTGGTACAGTTCACAGCACACCCACAGCACCATGGTTGGTACAGTTCACAGCACACCCACAGCACCATGGTTGGTACAGTTCAAAGCACACAAACAACACCATGGTTGGTACAGTTCAAAGCACACCCACAGCACCATGGTTGGTACAGTTCACAGCACACCCACAACACCATCGTTGGTACAGTTCACAGCACACCCACAGCACCATGGTTGGTACAGTTCAAAGCACACCCACAACACATGGTTGGTACAGTACACAACACCATGGTTGGTACAGTACACAACAACATGGTTGGTACAGTACACAACACTATAGTTTGTACAGTACACAACACCATTATTGGTACAGTACACAACAACATGGTTGGTACAGTACACAACACCATGGTTGGTACAGTACACAACTCCATGGTTGGTACAGTACACAACTCAATGGTTGGTACAGTTCACAGCACGCCTACAACAACATGGTTGGTACAGTGCACAACACCATGGTTGTTACAGTTCACAGCACATCCACAACACCATGGTTTGTACAGATCACAGCACACCCACAACACCATAGTTGGTATAGTTCACAGAATATCCATAACACTATGGTTGGTACAGTACACAACACCATGGTTGGTATAGTTAACAGAATATCCATAACACTCTGGTTGGTACAGAACACAACTCCATGGTTGGTACAGTACACAACAACATGGTTGGTACAGTACACAACTCCATGGTTGGTACAGTACACAACACCATGGTTGGAACAGTACACAACACCATTGTTGGTACAGTACACAACACCATGGTTGGTACAGTACACAACACCACGGTTGGTACAGTACACAACACCATTGTTGGTACAGTACACAACACCATTGTTGTTACAGTACACAACACCATGGATGGAACAGTACACAACACCATGGTTGGTATAGTACACAACACCATTGTTGGTACAGTACACAACACCATGGTTGGTACAGTACACAACACCACGGTTGGTACAGTACACAACACTACGGTTGGTACAGTACACAACTACATGGTTGGTACAGTACACAACACCATGGATGGTACAGTACACAACACGATGGTTGGTACAGTACACAACACCATGGTTGGTACAGTACACAACACCATGGTTGGTACAGATCACAGCAAATCCACAACACCATGATTGGTACAGTTCACAGCACACCCACAACACCATGGTTGGTGCAATTCCCATCGCACCCATAACACTATAGTTGGTACAATTCACAGCACAACAACAACACTTTGGTTCTTACAATTCACATCACACCAACAACACTATGGTTGGTACAATTCACAGCACACAAACAACACCATGGTTGGTACAATTCACAGCACACCAACAACACTATGGTTGGTACAATTCACAGCACACCAACAACACTATGGTTGGTACAATTCACAGCATACCCTCTACACCATTGTTGGTACAATTCTCAGCACACCCACAACACCATGGTTGGTACAATTCACAGCACACAAACAACACCATGGTTGGTACAATTCACAGCACACATACAACACCATGGTGGGTACAATTCACAGCACACCCACAACACTATGGTTGGTACAGTTCACCGCACACCCACAACACCATGGTTGGTACAATTCACAGCACACCCACAACACTATGGTTGGTACAATTCACAGCAAACCAACAACACTATGATTGGTACAATTCACATCACACCAACAACACTATGGTTGGTACAATTTACAGCACACCAACAACACCATGATTGGTACAATTCACAGCACACCAACAACACCATGGTTGGTACAATTCACATCTAACCAACAACAACATGGTTGGTACAATTCATAGCACACCAACAACACCATGGTTGGTACAATTCACAGCACACCCACAACACCATGGTGAGTACAATTCACAGCACACCCACAACACTATGGTTGGTACAGTTCACCGCACACCCACAACACCATGGTTGGTACAATTCACAGCAAACCAACAACACTATGGTTGGTACAATTCACATCACACCAACAACACCATGGTTAGTACAATTCACATCACACCAACAACACTATGGTTGGTACAATTCACGGCACACCAACAACACCATGGTTGGTACAATTCACATCACACCAACAACACCATGGTTGGTACAATTCACAGCACACCAACAACACTATGGTTGGTACAATTCACAGCACACCAACAACACCATGGTTGGTACAATTCACAGCACACCAACAACACTATGGTTGGTACAATTCACAGCACACCCACAACACCATTGTTGGTACAATTCACAACACACAACACTATGGCTGGGACAATTCACAGCACACCCACAACACAATGGTTGGTACAATTCACTGCACACCCACAACACTATGGTTAGTACAATTCACAGCACACCCACAACACTATGGTTGGTACAACTCACAACACACAACACAATGGTTGGGACAATTCACAGCACACCCACAACACTATGGTTGGTACAATTCACAGCACACCAACAACACCATGGTTGGTACAATTCACAGCACACCAACAACACTATGGTTGGTACAATTTACAGCACACCAACAACACCATGGCTGGGACAATTCACTGCATACCCATAACACTATGGTTGGTATAATTCACAGCACACTCACAGGTATTGTATTTCAACTTAATATTACTGGAATTCAACGTACTCTTAGCGTATTTAAATTAGTTAAGTTATTATTGTATTTCAATTTAGTTTTACTGTATTTTTACTTAAAGTTACCGTGTCTTAAATTAATGATGTTGTCTTTCAACGTAATGTTATTGTATTTTGGCTTAATGATAACGTGTTCTGAATTCAAATAATCAAAGGGATGGGGGAATCCTAGCCAAGAATTTAAACGTCAAGAAGGTATCGTCTGTTTACGTTAAACAAACGGCCTGTGCACTAACTCTGCGCATTTGACTGTTTGTCAATTATATATGTACCTTTGTGTCTACTCTTACTCCTTGGTGGCTTGGTGGCTAAAGCTCTCGCTTCACACGGCGAAGGCCTGGGTTCGATTCCCAGCCAGGGCAGAAACATTGGGCGTGTTTCTTTACACCAGTTGTCTATGTTCCCCATCAGTAAAATGGGTACCTGGGTGTTAGTCGACTGGTGTGAGTCGCATCCTAGGACACTGACCTAATCTGCCCGAAATGCTCAGCATAACAAGGGACTTTCTATATAGTAGTATGTCATTGATGTCAGCTAGGCCTGTATACCATGTACATGTACTTGTAGTAAATAAAGATATTATTATTATTATTATTATTATTATTATTATTATTATTATTATTATTATAAAAAAAGAGTCTTTCATATTTGCTCTATTTTAAGCTAATAGAGAGCTGGATCTCCTGAGCTCTGTGCTAATTATTGTTTCAAATATTTTTTTTATAAATGCCTATATTGGTAAAACTAAAAACTCTTCAGTGGAAGATCTTGGGAAAGAAAGTCGATATCCAACCCGAGAATTTTTTTTTTCTTTGCCAAGTGAGGTAATTGATCTTTTCAGTTGAGTAATATACTGGGTGCATTATTTTCTGTTATTTACCCTCAGATGTTAGAGTCATCCTCGTATTCATATAACAAAGATAACGATTTGAGTCCTTCAATGTATACAAATGTAGAGGTGAGTGCTGTATTGCTTATTGTATTCATAGACCGAAGATGAAATGGAGTGCTAAACGTAGAGAAATAGTAAGCTGGATGATGCTTGGGATTACTGAACCATCGTCTAGCACCTTTAGGGAGCACACCCTCGCATTTGATGACCCCTATGACCTGGGACTCTTACGCACAGCCGGTGGTCACCATAGTTGACCTGGGACTCTCAGTCACAGCTGGTAGACTGACAGCGACCTTCTAATCACGCTGACACTAGCTACAGTTACTGTGGTTCTAGCTGCAGTTACTGTGGTTCTAGCTGCAGTTACTGTGGTTCTAGCTACAGTTACTGTGGTTCTAGCTACAGTTACTGTGGTTCTAGCTACACATACTGTGGTTCTAGCTACAGTTACTGTGGTTCTAGCTACAGTTACTGTGGTTCTAGCTACACATACTGTGGTTCTAGCTACAGTTAATGTGGTTCTAGCTACAGTTACTGTGGTTCTAGCTACACATACTGTGGTTCTAGCTACACATACTGTGGTTCTAGCTACACATACTGGGGTTCTAACTACAGCTACTGTAGTTCTAGCTACACATAATGTGGTTCTATCTACACCTACTGTGGTTCTAGCTATGCTTGGCTTGAGTTTCTTATATCTGAGTGTTTTTGTTAAGTCTCTAAGTTATTCTTGTTAATGATAACTAAGACACTTTCATTGTTTATTTCTAAGTATGCTTGACCTAAATTTGTGTATTTAGAGAACTTTCTATGTAACTCTTGCCTTTTGTTCTCTCTTAAATTGGCCTTATTTCTGTTATCATACTTATTTAAGTGATTCTTGTCTATTATTATTATTATTATTATTATTATTATTATTATTATTATTATTATTATTGTAGTTCTTATTGTTGCTGTTATTAATAATAATAATAATAATAATAATAATCATATTATTATTATTATTATTATTATTATTATTATTATTATTATTATTATTATTATTACTGTTATTATTGTAATTTAAACTTAATTTTATTGAACCTGAATATAGTGTCGCCAGTTCACTTTTGTTGACTCTGAAATAGTGGCCAGACTACTGCTGCATGTCCTGGGAAGTGCCAATCTCGTACCGGTGGAAATTATTACGCGGTGAGTGTATGGTGTAAGTGCCAGGTGCGAAGCCAGAGCTGACGTGTTAACACCATGGTGACAGTGTTAACACTCATGCTGACAGTGTTAACACATGGCTGCATGTTAACACCATGGCTGACAGTGTTAAACCATGACAGTGTTAACACCATGGCTGACAGTGTTAACACCATGGCTGACAGTGTTAACACCATGGCTGACAGTGTTAACACCATGGCTGACAGTGTTAACACCATGGCTGACAGTGTTAACACCATGGCTGACAGTGTTAACACCATGGCTGACAGTGTTAACACCATGGCTGACAGTGTTAACACCATGGCTGACAGTGTTAACACCATGGCTGACAGTGTTAACACCATGGCTGACAGTGTTAACACCATGGCTGACAGTGTTAACACCATGGCTGACAGTGTTAACACCATGGCTGACAGTGTTAGCACCATGGCTGACAGTGTTAACACAATGGCTGACAAACAGAAGAGCAGTGATTGAAATGCGTGTGAAATTGAATTGAAAGTTGAACCCCTGTCAGTATATTGTCACATTAAACGAAGACAGTAGTTGAGTAACATGATAGACAGTGATAGACAGTGGGTAGCGTCTTCACAGACGACCATACAGGCTGCAGTAAACATATATTAGTACCTACAGCTGCAACTATACAAGAAAGAGCAATGGTAACTCTTGCATCCTTGCATACAAAATACACCACGAGGTGTATTTCTCTCAGAGTACATATACTGCGAGTTTAATCCCTATTTTAGGCATTGAAGTATTCTTGTCTGGTGGTGATAAAGTTACGTTCAAACTTAGAGAGCATGGTGCAGTCGATAGGCTTCAAATTCCCCTTAAACAACTAAAAGGTAGGGGAGCTGCATCATTTCTGTTTAGGTGATGTTAGAGGTGGTGAGACGAGCACCTACTGAAGTAATATAGGTGAGGTGGAGTGAGAACACCAGGTGGGGTCCTGCTTGCTGACTGAGGTACTTAAAATGCTGAATGTAACATAACTGAAAGTTATTTGTTCCATAGTGTGGGATGGTAGAGATGGAGTCAGGTACTGGTGGTTCCTCTCATAGTGCAAGTCATTCCCAGTAATGTCTCAGCCGACCAGCCAATAAGCCGACCAGCCAGTCACCCGACCAGCCAATAAGCCGACCAGCCAGTCACCCGACCAGCCAATAAGCCGACCAGCCAGTCAACCGACAAGCCAATTAATCGACCAGCCAGTCAACCGACCAGCCAGTCAACCGACCACACACATCCTCTGGACTGCTACAAACCCAGTAGCGGCCAGTGAAGAGGCGGAGCAAGGAGCTATGACTCGACCCCTGCAACCACAACTAGGTGAGTACACACACACACACACACACACACACACACATCCACTGGACCACCACACATACACACACACATACACTGGACCACCACACACACACACATCCACTGGACCGTCACACATATCCACAGGACCACCACACACACATCCACTGGACCGCCATACGCACACACACATTCACTGGACCACCAAACACACACACACACATTCACTGGACCACCACACACACACACATACACTGGACCACCACACACACACACATCCACTGGACCACCACACACACACATCCACTGGACCACCACACACACATCCACTAGACCACCACACACGCACACACACACACACACACACAGGGAGAGTGACCCAGTAGCGGTCAGTGAAGAGGCGGGGCCATGAGCTATGACTCGACCTCTGCAACCACAACTAGGTGAGTACACACACACACACACACACACACACAAAACACACACACACATTCCGACATCTTAATAAAGAATCGTTCAGGACCCTGTACACTGTGTACGTTAGGCCCATACTGGAGTATGCAGCACCAGTTTGGAACCCACATCTAGCCAAGCACGTAAAGAAGATAGAGAAAGTGCAAAGGTTTGCAACAAGACTAGTCCCTGAGCTAAGGGGTATGTCCTACGAGGAGAGGTTAAGGGAAATCGACCTGATGACACTGGAGGACAGGAGAGATAGGGGGGACATGATAACGACATATAAGATACTGAGAGGAATTGACAAGGTGGACAGAGACAGAATGTTCCAGAGATGGGACACAGCAACAAGGGGACACAGTTGGAAGTTGAAGACTCAAATGAATCATAGAGATGTTAAGAAGTATTTCTTCAGTCATAGAGTGGTCGGGAAGTGGAATAGCTTGGGAAGCGATGTAGTGGAGGCAGGTTCCATACATAGCTTTAAGGAGAGGTATGATAAAGCTCATGGAGCAGGGAGCGTGACCCAGTAGCGGCCAGTGAAGAGGCGGGGCCAGGAGCTATGACTCGACCCCTGCAACCACAACTAGGTGAGTACACACACATCCACTGGACCACCACACACACATACACATCCAATGGACCACCACACACACACATCCACTGGACCACCACACACACACACATCCACTGGACCACACACACACACACACACACACACACACACACATCCACACACACACACATCCACTGTACCACGACACACACACCCATCCACTGGACCGTCACACACACAAACACACACACACACACACACACATCATTTGGCCACCACACACACACCCATCCACTGGACCACCACACACACACATCCACTGGACCACCACACACACACACAAACACATCTACTGGACAACCACACACACACATCCACTGACCACCACATCCACACATCCACTGGACAACCACACACACACACACACACATCCACTGGACCACCACACACACACACCCATCCACTGGACCGTCACTCACACACACACAACATCATTAAGCCACAACACACATACACATCCACTGACCACCACACACACACACACACACATCCACTGGACCACCACACACACACACATCCACTGACCACCACACACACATCCACTGGACCACCACACACACACACATCCACTGCACCACCACACACACACATCCACTGGACCACCACACACACACATCCACTGGACCACCACACACACACACACACATCCACTGGACCACCACCACGCACACACACACACACACACATCCACTGACCACCACACACACACATCCACTGCACCACCACACACACACACATCCACTGGACTACCACACACACCCACTGGACCACCACACACACACACACACACACACACACACACACACATCCACTGGACCACCACACACACACATCCACTGGACCACCACACACACACATCCACTGGACCACCACACACACACACACACATTCACTGGACCACCACACACACACATCCACTGGACCACCACACACACACATCCACTGGACTACCACACACACATCCACTGGACCCCCACACACACACACACACATCCACTGGACCACCACACACACACACATCCACTGGACCAACACACACACACACACATCCACTGGACCACCACACACACACACACATCCACTGGACCACCACACACACACACATCCACTGGACCATCACACACACACATCCACTGGACCACCACACACACACACATCCACTGGACCACCACACACACACACATCGACTGACCACCACACACACACATCCACTGGACCACCACACACACACACATCCACTGGACCACCACACACACACACATCCACTGGACCACCACACACACACACATCCACTGGACCACCACACACACACACATCCACTGGACCACTACACACACACACACATCCACTGGACCACCACACACACACACACACATCCACTGGACCACCACACACACTCACACATCCACTGGACCACCACACACACACACATCCACTGGACCACCACACACACACCCACTGGACCACCACACACACACAAAATCAACTGGACCACCACACACACACACACACATCCACTGGACCACCACACACACACATCCACTGGACCACCACACACACACACATCCACTGGACCACCACACACACCACATCCACTGGACCACACACACACACACATCCACTTGACCACCACACACACACACATCCACTGGACCACCACAAACACACACATCCACTGGACAACCACACACACACACATCCACTTGACCACAACACACACACACACATCCACTGGACCACCACACACACACACATCCACTGGACCACCACACACACACACACATCCACTGGACCACCACACACACACACACATCCACTGGACCACCACACACACACACATCCACTGGACCACCACACACACACACATCCACTGGACCACCACACACACACACACATCCACTGGACCACCACACACACACACATCCACTGGACCACCACACACACACATCCACTGGACCACCACACACACACATCCACTGGACCACCACACACACACATCCACTGGACCACCACACACACACACATCCACTGGACCACCACACACACACACACATCCACTTGACCACCACACACACACACATCCACTGGACCACCACACACACACATCCACTGGACCACCACACACACATACACATCCACTGGACCACCACACACACACACATCCACTGGACCACCACACACACACACATCCACTGGACCACCACACACACACACATCCACTGACCACCACACACACACACATCCACTGGACCACCACACACACACACATCCACTGGACCACCACACACACACACATCCACTGGACCACCACACACACACACATCCACTGGACCACCACACACACACACACATCCACTGGACCACCACACACACACACACATCCACTGGACCACCACACACACACACACATCCACTGGACCACCACACACACACACATCCACTGGACCACCACACACACACACATCCACTGGAACCACCACACACACACATCCACTGGACCACCACACACACACACATCCACTGGACCACCACACACACACACATCCACTGACCACCACACACACACACATCCACTGGACCACCACACACACACACACATCCACTGGACCACCACACACACACACACACCCACTGGACCACCACACACACCTCCCAGTGTAGCTACACTAGTGAGTCAGAACTCGTCACGTTGTAAGAACGTAAACGTACTTTATTATGTAGTGCGTTATTATGAAGAACGTTATTATGAAGTACGTTATTATGAAGTGCGTTATTATTACGTTATTAAATTTCAGGTTTTATTGGCTTAGATAAGTAACTAGAGAGAGTTAGAGAATATTGGAGAAGTTAAAAGAGAGTGCGAGAAAGGTGATAATAATTACTT
>WNWK01011828.1:0-62610 GCA_009830355.1 Cherax destructor | reverse complement strand
AGGTAGTACACAAAAATATATATATATAATATATATATATATATATATATATATATATATATATATATATATATTGTGTGTGTTTCCCACTAAGGCAGGGGTGGCCCAAAAAAAAAAACTTTCATCATCACACTCCATTACTGTCTTCCAGAGGCGGTTACCTACTGTTATAAAACTGCAACATTAACACCCCTCCTTCAGAGTGCAGACACTGCTTATCTCAGGACTCAAGTCCGCCGGTTTCCTGAATCCCTTCATAAATGTTACCTTGCTCACCTCCAACAGCCGTCAATATTAAAAACCATTTGTCTCCATTCATTATCAAATACACTCACGCATGCTTGCTGGAAGTCCAAGCCCTCGAACTCAAAACCTTTACCCCCCTCCAACCTTTCCGGCCACCCCTCCCCGCCTTCCCTCCACTACAGTTTATACCCCCCAAGTCATTCTACTTTGTTCCAGCCTCTCTACATGTCCAAACCAATTTATGTTTTTGTCTATGGTATTCCCGAAGGAGAACCTTTAAGAGGGTGCCTTATATTTTTTAGGTATCCCAGAAGGAATTCCTTTAAGAAAAGCCCGATTTTTTAGGTATCCCAAAAGGGGTACTTTTATGAGGACTGATTTTTTAGGTACCTTGAAGAAACTGCCTGATTTATTTACTTCCTCCTACTTTTTAATTTATTTTTCTAGAACGCCTCATCCAATCGTCCTCAAAATTTCAACAACAGTGCACGGTAACGAAGACCAAATTCTAGGACCAGTTAGCATGTTCACGAGCCCTGTGACCAAAGTTATGGAACCCACTTAAAAAATCCTGAGCGCCGGAGCTTCAAACATTCACAAAAAGTTCCAAACAATACGACGACTGTAGAGAGGAAAATTCAGATGTGTAGGTGCAAATTTTATCATTTTATTTGTAAAATAGTATGAAATTATTATTCCCGTTAAATCGCGTTCAGTAAATTTCAGTTTACTCTTCTGAACGACTTCAATATTTAATGACTGATGCATCTCAGGGCCAGGGTAGTATATATTAAGTTTCGTGCGCCTGATGGGAAATTTGTTGATATGGTAAAATTGTAAATTAAAACTTGGAATCGTTGAAATACTTGCTATAACTGGGGAATGACTCGCCTAATCGGCTTCAACTTTTCATCAATGGTGTGTTTTCATGAACACACTTCACAATGCTATTGGGTGACATAAGTCCAAATTGCCAATTTTATTTAGCAGTGGTTTAAAATATTAATGATGATGACTTTTATAACAATGATGATTACTCAAGGTTTAGTCCGGTGGTATAAATTTTAAATTTTATTGAAATACAAGGAATAAGATCAATTACTCAAGCACATTCAAAGCTTTATTAACACAGCGGAATACAACCCTGGAGCTGCGTAAATTTAAATTTGTCGATTTTATTAAGTAAATTGTTTCCCATTTAATAACTGGTGAATGCTTCTTCTGATCGGTTTCAAACCCTAAATCTGATGTATCTTAATAAAACATATTTGTTTGTTAATTCTCATCTGTGTGTGTGTCATTTTTCTATTTTTTTGCAAATTTATCAAATTGTTTTCATTTTAATAAAAAACTAAATTTAAACGATTATAGAGAATTTTAAATGGAATATAAATGTGAAGAGGAAACTGAAAAAATAATAGACTTCCTATATTTCTGAACGTTTTTCAGAAACATTTTGTCAGCATTATCTTAAATTTTAACGCTTATGTAATGTACCTTGAACGATACTCATAGAACTGTCTAGGAACACTGCACAGTACTGGCACAGTACTGTGCACAGTGCACAGTACTATACACAGTACTATGCACAGTATTTTGCACAGTTCTATGCTCAGCTATGCACAGTATGCACAGTACTATCTACAGTGTTATGCACAGTACTATTCACAGTGCTATGCACAGTTATTCACAGTGCTATGCACAGTACTATTCACAGTGCTATGCACAGTAATATGCACAGTACTATGCACAGTGCTATATGCACAGTACTATGCTCAGTGCAATGCACAGTGCTATGCACAGTACTATACACAGTGCTATGCACAGTGCTATGCACAGTACTATACAGTACTATTCACAGTGCTATGCACAGTACTATGCATTGTGCTATGCACAGTACTATACACAGTGCTATGCACACTACAAAGTGCAGCACAGTACTATGTACAGTACTATCCATGGATATGCACAATACTGTGCACAGTACTAACACAGTACTATGCACAGTACTATGCACAGTACTATGCACATGCTATGCACATTTATCACAGTACTATGCACAGTACTATGCACAGTGTATCAAGTGCTAACAGTGCTATGCAATGTATTACAGATAGCCAGTACATGCACAGTGCTATGCACAGTGCTATGCACAGTACTATGCACAGTGCTTATGCACAGTACTATGCACAGTGTATTCACAGTACTATGCACAGTGCACAGTTGGGTTTGAGAGGGACATGCACGAGAGTAAATAGAATTGTCACAGCTTATTACTTGGGATAGCATTATTCTGTTAGTGGGTTGGATTTGTGAAGGACCTGCTAGTATGGGCCAACAGGCCTACTGCAGTGTTCCTACTTTCTTATGTTCTTATCAACTTATGTCTCACTCTTCACTATTCCAATCACGTACAATGAGGCACAAAGGGATTATGGAATATGGACATACCTTCCTTGGATTTTGCAGGGACCGAAATACATCTAGTTAATTTTAGTTGTTAGTATATGTATATATATATATATTGTATATTTTTAATTAAAGGCTTTAATTAAACTAATATTTATATTTTTCAGTGTTTTTCATTATATTTTGCTAAAACTTTAAACTGTAAATTGTAACTGTGTCAGTTAATTCAGTTTAATAAAGGAGAAGTTGCTCAAGTTCTGAATTATATTTTGTTTTTTGAATTTCCAGTTATTACAATAAAGTACTATTTATTAATTTTCATTTACCGGCTTATAAGACGCGACTTATAAGACTTGTTTTAGTGTTAATACCTCGGCATCGGACGTAACTGGGAGAGCTACAGCCCACCCCACACCCCAAACTATAGCTCCCGTCACTGACCTTCAGTTTATAGGACGCAGGGTGGTTTTTGGAGGCATTTTATGGAAAAAATGCGTCTAATAAGCCGCAAAATATGGTATTTTTTCGTAAATAAACAGTTTTATGTGTAATGTAAATGACAATTATTCAGACTTTTATTTTGGTAATTGATTTTTGATTAAATTGTAATTAGATTACTAAATATGGAGATAGATTCAGACATTTATTTTTTTTTTCTCGATTTGTTAGCCTCACGGGGAGCCTATGTTAGCCTCACGGGGAGCCTATGTTAGCCTCACGGGGGAGCCTATGTTAGCCTCACGGGGAGCCTATGTTAGCCTCACGGGGAGCCTATGTTAGCCTCGGGGAGCCTATGTTAGCCTCACGGGGAGCCTATTTAGCCTCACGGGGAGCCTATGTTAGCCTCACGGGGAGCCTATGTTAGCCTCAGGGGAGCCTATGTTAGCCTCACGGGGAGCCTATGTTAGCCTCCGGGGAGCCTATGTTAGCCTCACGGGGAGCCTATGTTAGCCTCACGGGAGCCTATGTTAGCCTCACGGGGAGCCTATGTTATCCACGGGGAGCCTATGTTAGCCTCACGGGAGCCTATGTTAGCCTCACGAGGGAGCCTATGTTAGCCTCACGGGGAGCCTATGTTGGCCTCACGGGGAGCCTATGTTAGCCTCACGGGGAGCCTATTTTAGCCTCACGGGGAGCCTATGTTAGCCTCACGGGAGCCTATGTTAGCCTCAAGGGGAGCCTATGTTAGCCTCACGGGGGAGCCTATGTTAGCCTCACGGGGAGCCTATGTTAGCCTCACGGGGAGCCTATGTTAGCCTACGGGGAGCCTATGTTAGCCCTCACGGGGAGCCTATGTTAGCCTCACGGGGAGCCTATGTTAGCCTCACGGGAGCCTATGTTAGCCTCACGGGGGCCTATGTTAGCCTCACAGGAGCCTATGTTAGCCTCACGGGGGCCTATGTTAGCCTCACGGAGCCTATGTTAGCCTCACGGGGAGCCTATTTCACGGGGAGCCTATGTTACCTCACGGGGAGCCTATGTTAGCCTCATGGGGAGCCTATGTTAGCCTCACGGGGAGCCTTGTTAGCCTCACGGGGGGCCTAGTTAGCCTCACGGGGAGCCTATGTTAGCCTCACGGGGAGCCTATGTTAGCCTCACGGGGAGCCTATGTTAGCCTCACGGGGAGCCTATGTTAGCCTCACGGGGAGCCTATGTTAGCCTCACGGGGAGCCTATGTTAGCCTCACGGGAGCCTATGTTAGCCTCACGGGGGCCTATGTTAGCCTCACGGGGAGCCTATGTTAGCCTCACGGGAGCCTATGTTAGCCTCACGGGGAGCCTATGTTAGCCTCACGGGAGCCTATGTTAGCCTCACGGGAGCCTATGTTAGCCCACGGGAGCCTATGTTAGCCTCACGGGGAGCCTATGTTAGCCTCACGGGGAGCCTATGTTAGCCTCCACCGGGGGAGCCTATGTTAGCCTCACGGGAGCCTATGTTAGCCTCACGGGGAGCCTATGTTAGCCTCACAGGAGCCTATGTTAGCCTCACGGGGAGCCTATGTTAGCCTCACGGGGAGCCTATGTTAGCCTCACGGGGAGCCTATGTTAGCCTCACGGGGAGCCTATGTTAGCCTCACGAGGAGCCTTGTTAGCCTCACGGGGAGCCTATGTTAGCCTCACGGGGAGCCTATGTTAGCCTCACGGGGAGCCTATGTTAGCCCTCACGGGAGCCTATGTTAGCCTCACGGGGAGCCTATGTTAGCCTCACGGGAGCCTATGTTAGCCTCACGGGGAGCCTATGTTAGCCTCACGGGGGGCCTATGTTAGCCTCACGGGGAGCCTATGTTAGCCTCACGGGGAGCCTATGTTAGCCTCACGGGGAGCCTATGTTAGCCTCACGGGGGAGCCTATGTTAGCCTCACGGGGAGCCTATGTTAGCCTCACGGGGAGCCTATGTTAGCCTCACGGGGAGCCTATGTTAGCCTCACGGGGGAGCCTATGAGCCTCACGGGGAGCCTATGTTAGCCTCACGGGAGCCTATGTTAGCCTCACGGGGAGCCTATGTTAGCCTCACGGGAGCCTATGTTAGACCTCACGGGGAGCCTATGTTAGCCTCACGGGAGCCTATGTTAGCCTCACGGGGAGCCTATGTTAGCCTCACGGGGGAGCCTATGTTAGCCTCACGAGGAGCCTATGTTAGCCTCACGGGTGAGCCTATGTTAGCCTCACGGGAGCCTATGTTAGCCTCACGGGTGAGCCTATGTTAGCCTCACGGGGGAGCCTATGTTAGCCTCACGGGGGAGCCTATGTTAGCCTCACGAGGAGCCTATGTTAGCCTCACGGGTGAGCCTATGTTAGCCTCACGGGGGAGCCTATGTTAGCCTCACGGGGAGCCTATGTTAGCCTCACGGGGAGCCTATGTTAGCCTCACGGGGAGCCTATGTTAGCCTCACGGGGGAGCCTATGTTAGCCTCACGGGGAGCCTATGTTAGACTCACGGGGAGCCTATGTTAGCCTCACGGGGAGCCTATGTTAGCCTCACGGGGAAGCCTATGATAAAAAACGATTAATGACATTGTTATATCACAGAAACTAAGTTTTTTAAAGTTTAACCTTCCTGTGTTATTTAATACCCATTGTGCAATAAGCATTCCGTTATATTTTGAACATTGATTTAATAATATAAAATATAGGAAAAGCATCAGCATCAGCTGAAAATTGGGTATCAGTATGGGCAATAATTTTTGGTATCGTCTCATCCCTTATTTACATATGATGTTTATTGTTTTATACATAAACATTACTAATTTCTCGATTTATTGTTTAATTATACAAACCTGCAGCCAGAGATGTCTCCCTCATGTTGCTTTCTAAGTCTAGACAACGGTACATTATTCCTAAAATAAATTTTTCATGTAATAGAAATTCTAATCACAAAAATTCTGTCCATTTCTTTTATTTTTATACCACTTTTTTTTATGTCCATCGATGCTTCCTTACTAAATTTAGGACGCATCACAACGTACAGGAGACAAAATTCATACCTTGCTTTAAAAACTGGCTCACCAGGGTGCTGGTACAGGTGCTGAGAGGAGAGATGTATAAGGGCAAGAAGTAAGAAGCAGAGTTCAGTAGATGAATGGTTCAGAGAATGTAGATGAATGGTTCAGAGAATGTAGATGAATGGTTCAGAGAATGTAGATGAATGGTTCAGAGAATGTAGATGAATGGTTCAGAGAATGTAGATGAAGGTTCAGAAAACCGACAGGTTGGTAAATTAGACACATGTGCAACACTTTGGTATCTTTAATGAGGAAACGTTTCACCACACAGTGGCTTCATCAGTCCATACAAAGGAGAATCGTGAAGAACAGGAGGAGTTTGAGGTAATCAATCCCTCAGCCTGGAGTCGATGTGGTCAGTCCATCAATCTTGAAAAGAATACAGCATATGTGCGAAGAAGTGACTTATATACCGTAGGCAGGAGAGGTGCAGCAGTCGTAGGTGGTGTCACACTTGACCAATGTGGAAGTAGGTCGTGCCCAAGGGTTAGGCAAGTGAAGAATTCTCTGTATTAAGATCCCAAGATGTTGCTGTGTCAGACAGGATGTAGATGAATGGTTCATAGAACCGACAGGGATAATAACCTCTTTGTTTCAAGTCTCTTAAATATGTACATTAATGATATTGGGATAGGGCTTACATTTACGAGTGGAAAATTTACAGATGACACAAAAATGGAGAGGTTGGCGCTGTGGTCGGAAACTACAGTATTTGGGTATAGTAATCTCAGATAAGAATATGAAATGTTTGGTAACAAAAAACCTAAACAAGAGAAGAAGTAACTTTGGAGTTATCCTAAACAACAATCTCAAAAGTACTAAGCAATGACTATATGAAAATATAAGAAACAACAGAATGTTAGGCTTTACATATAGAAATTTCGAGCCCAAACACTAGAAATCACACCCAAAAGCTTGAACCATCCCTAAGATATAAACAAAGATTCAAAGTATACTACCTTTTTTTTCTAAGGAAACGGAGATACTCGGAGATTTCGTTCACATCTTCAAGATATTGGATGGTTTTTATACACTCAAACACTAAGAACAATTTAAAGGGTCGTGAGGAAATTACTCTCAAAAATCGAATGAAACTTTGAGGCAAGAGAGGCAACACGGTTGTGTGTAAAGGTTTTCGAGCAAATAGAATTAAATCAGTATGGAGCAAATTGTCCGCTGAAGATAATGCAGTCATATAAAAACCATCTGGACAATCACTTCACAGATATTGGATAATTTGAAGGTAACTGATTCCCGATACTTGTTCAACAACTACATCAATGCAAACATCAACAATGAGCCAACCAAATTAATAATGTTTCAATTCATTTTGGCTCGATACAATATCCTTTATGTTATAATGTGAAATACAGTTTCAACACACCACATATTACGAATACCAACACAAATAAAATACTGCTACACCTCTCGTAGAGGCAGTAGTACACATTTAACTGGACCCCAACAACGAGATGTAGAAATAATGGAAAGCAGCAGCAGAACCACTAGGTAATACATCGAAGTAGAACCACTAGGTAATACATCGAAGTAGAACCACTAGGTAATACATCGAAGTAGAACCACTAGGTAATACATCGAAGTGGAACCACCTCAAATAACAAAATAGTTACGGTCCACTTAATCCATTTTATCTCTTCTAGTAAATCCTGGTAATATTGCAAGTAGTAACCACTTTTTGTTCATGGAAGTAGGAACCACTGGTTACGCTGGTAAGCGGAGGTAGAAGATTATTCTGATTTACAATACTTTCCTCAAACACCTAAAAATTAGTTAGTAGTTCTACATTACATATTTTCATTTTCTTATGCCCTTTGGAATTTGAAGTTCATTATTATTGTTCCTGATGGTCGGCAGCGCTGCTTTCGCTGGTCTAAGATTATCTCTGATCTCTCTCTTCCTCAACACCTAAAATTTTGATCTCTAATAGTCCTAATCTCTAATCTATTCTTCTTCTCTTATCTTAATCTCTTCTTCTCTCTCTCTCTCTCTCTCTCTCTCTCTCTCTCTCTCTCTTTCCCCTCTCTCTCTCTCTCATTGCAATCACACCTATTATAGTTGTGTATCGATCCTACCTTTACCACGTCGCTATCCAGGACATTGCACCTCCTGTCCACTATGAGGCTCAGGAAATACATTCTGTTAGGCCTGTGAGCTAACTCTTTCTTGCAGCTGTACCGTGGGATTGATATACGTGTTTATATGCCTCTGTCGTATACCTGTCCTGCCTATGAAAAGAGTGTGTGTGTGTGTGTATGTGTGCTCACCTATTTGTGATTGCAGGGGCCGATTCATAGCTCCTGGCTCCGCCCGCCTCTTCACTGATCGCTACTAGGTCCTCTCCCTCAATGCTCCATGAGCTTTATCAAACCTCGTCTTAAAACTATGTATGGTTCCTACCTCCACTACGTCACTTTCTAGGCTATTCCACTTCCTGACAACTCTGTGACTGAAGAAATACTTCCTAACATCTCTTTGACTCATCGGAGTCTTCAACTTCCAACTGTGACCCCTTGTTTCTGTGTCTCATCTCTTTGTCCACCTTGTCAATTCCACGCAGTATTTTGTATGTTATCATGTCTCCCCTAACCCTCCTGTCCTCCAGTGTTGTCAGGCCGATTTCCCTTAACCTTTCTTCGTAGAAAAATTATTACACAGTGCTGCAGTAACAATTTAATATAAAAAAATAATGCTCCATAGTTCCGGGATAGTACTGAAACCGGTCGTGTATTATTCCTGGTCAGGCAGTGACCAGGCGATAGGAGTGCGAGGTGTGTTTAGTTGAGTAGGTGACGAACACCAGAGAGAACAAGGTGTAGTGGTGTGAGTAGGTGGTTTTGTGTGTTTAATATAGGAAATATTATTTGTGTTTAAGTGCTCTCATGTTTACCTGTAAGCCCCTAGTATGCAAAGGCCTGTTTAAGTTTTGGGAGAGTACTGTATGGTGTTTTTGCCTGCAGGTAGACAGACCGGCAGAAGGAAGGGGAGGGGGGTCATGGAGCCTCCCTGTTTATAAAGGATTATATATTGTTTACTCACTATAGCAATGTGTTAGTGAGCTAATGTGAACTGGAGTAAAGGTGATGTTGTAGTAGATTAGATTATAGGTTGTATATACGTTACTATTAATATATATATCTTTGTATAGGTGACTTTTTGTGTCCATCCTTATACTATATTGACTAATTAAATGTATACTTCATAATTGGTATGAAGGTACATGCTGGCCCGGGTGTGGTTTTTCTTCAATGTTAAATAATATTACCCTTAGACAGCAGGTTGAGCAACCTTCAGGAGCCAGGACATTATATTTAAGTTACGACCCACAAAGTCTTGTTTCTTGACGTGCTTGACCAGGTGTGGGTTCCAAACTGGTGCTGCATGCTCCAGTATGGGCCTGGCGTATATGGTGTACAGAGTCTTGAACGATTCCTTACTGAGGTATCGGAACGCTATTCTTAGGTTTGCCAGCCGCCCGTATGCTGCAGCAGTTATTTCGATGATGTGCGCCTCAGGCAGGAGATGTGCTCGGTATTATACTCACCCCAAGATCTTTTTCCTTGGGTGAATTTTGCAGTCTTTGGCCACCTAGACTATACTCTGTCTGCGGTCTTCTTTGCCCTTCCCCGATCTTCATGACTTTGCATTTGGCAGGGTTAAATTCAAGGAGCCAGTTACTGGACCAAGCTTGTAACCTGTGCAGGTCTCTTTGTAGTCCTGCCTGATCCTCATCTGATTTAATTCTCCTCATTAACTTCACATCATCTGCAAACAGGGACACTTATGAGTCTATCCCGTCATTCACATATGCCATATGTCATTCACATATGCCAAAAACAGCACAGGTCCTAAGACTGACCCTTGTGGAACCCCACTCGTCACAGGTGCCCACTCTGACACCTCGCCACGTACCATGACTCGTTGTTGCCTCCCTGTCAGATATTCTCTGATCCATTGCAGTGCTTTTCCTGTTACGTGTGCCTGATCCTCTAGCTTTTGCATTAACCTCTTGTGAGGAACTGTGTCGGAGGCCATCTTGCAGTCCAAGAAAATGCAGTCTATCCACCCCTCTCTCTCGTGTCTTATTTCCGTTACTTTGTTATAAAACTCCAGTAGGTTTGTGACCCAGGATTTTCCTTCCCTGAAACCGTGCTGGTTGTCGTTTATAAGCTTGTGTCTTTCTAGGTGCTCAACCACTCTCCTCCTGATGATCTTCTCCATGACTTTGCATACTATACACGTCAGTGACACAGGTCTGTAGTTTAATGCCTCGTGTCTGTCTCCTTTCTTAAAAATTGGGACTACATTTGCTATCTTCCACACCTCAGGTAGTTGTCCAGTTTCAAGGGATGTGTTGAAGATTTTTGTTAGTGACAACATCTCTGCTCCCTCTTTAAGGACCCACTGAGAGATGTTGTCTGCTCCCACTGCCTTTGTGTGTATTTTATATGTCGTCATTATTACGCAGTGTATTGCAGAGAATATTTTATAAATAAAACGCTCCATATATAATATAATTTTCCGGGATTTGTGCTGAAACTAGACGCCTATTATTCCTGGTCAGTCAGAGTGGCCAGGAGAGGAGAGTGAGGTGTGTGAGTGTCCAAATACGTCACGGTTTGTTATGTAGGGATGGTGTATTTTTTGGTAAGTTTATTCCATAGGTTAGTTTATTGGTTTAATTGCTCTCATATTTACCTGTAAGGCCCTAGTGTTCAGAGGCCTGTTTAAGTTTTGGGAGAGTACTTGTACAGCCTGCAGGTTGAGCAACCAACAGAAGGGGGGTGTCATAGAGCCTCTCTGTTTATAAATATTGTTTTTTTTTTACTCACTAGTAGCAGTGTGCTAGTAAGATATTGTACTGGGTAAAGGTGAGCTGGAGTGTGGTGATGTTGGTTGTAGTAGAGTAGATTGTAGGTTACATGTTGTTACTTTAATATATATATATATATATATATATATATATATATATATATATATATATATATATATATATATATATATATATATATATATATATATATATATATACATATATATATATATATATATATATATATATATATATATATATATATATATATATATATATATATATATACATATATATATATATATATATATATATATATATATATATATATATATATATATATATATATATATATATATATATATAATATAGGGAGGTACCACCTCTGGAACTGTCTTGGGGACCCTCATCCTCAGAGAAAAGAATAAACTTGCTTCAGGGAAAACTCAAGGTTCTCCCAGAAGCTGTTTGAAAATTTTCTCCTACCACCCCCTATATTTGATATATGCTTTATTTAAAGACAAAATACATTGACAAAAATACAATAGGGAGTAAAATAACATAGATAACAACTCAGAGCTACGTCTCGAATACTTCGTCCAGCTCCCCGGCAGTGCGCCGCGTGCCCAGAATGCTGCAGGCATTTCCCCTCTGGATCGCAACACTGAGTCTCTGAAAGAGGAAGCTGGTCGCCCTGTGGTCTTTGGTTTCTATGATGAGTTTTTCACCCAGCTCTTTGAGGAACTTTAGAGCACACTTGCCCCATGCTCCAAGGGTCTCCAACAATATTGGGATGAAGTTATAGCAAGGGGGAAGGCCTTCACATTTGCGGGTCTTCTGGGTCTCCCTGTGGCTGGCAGCTCTACCCCGTTCATCTATGGAGTATGGCAAGTAGGAGTCTGCCAATGTGGCAGCACAGGTGTAGTCCCAAGCAATCTGCTTTCCATCCTTCCAGGGTAGCATAGTGGCTCCATCAGGACGCTTTTGACTTCCATCAGACCTCTGCACTTGGGGTTCCAGTTGAGCTGGGCAACGGGCTGTGGCGAGGCTTCTCTTTATGATGTCGTTGACCTCCTCATGTCTAGCATACTTCCCTTCTGATGTGTGACACACGAGACCATGAAGTCCGAATTGATCAGCCGTCGCCCTGCCGCAAATACACCTATGTTCGGGGAGTATGGGGGCGGCTAGGCGAAGAGCAACACCAATCCGAATGGCCTGTGGGTCGAGTCGAGTGCCCAGGGAGGAATTGGGAATAGCTAGAAGGATATCTCCTGAGTGTGGTGCCTTCACCGCTAAGAGACGAGCTTTGTCCTTTTCTGAAGCTTTGGTGAGCATTGTGTTGGCGATATTTTCCATGATCGGTTTGTCCCAGTGGGACTATTTGTGCTCTTTTGGAGGAGCTGGTCTACTGGAGGAGTCTGCTGCAAGGGTGTCCCACCGCATTGCTGCTTTAGTGAACCTGGGAGGAGCTGGTCTACTGGAGGAGTTTGCAAGGGAGTCCCACCCCATGGCTGCTTCACTGAACCTGGAGTATGTATATATATATATATAATATATATATATATATATATATATATATATATATATATATATATATATATATATATATATATATATATATATATATATATATATATGTATATTATATTTTTGTATAGGTGAGTTTTTGTGCCCTTCCTTATAATACATTGACCTATATATATATATATATATATATATATATATATATATATATATATATATATATATATATATATATATATATATATATATATTGTGTGTGTGTGTGTGTGTATATTATATTTTTGTATAGGTGAGTTTTTGTGCCCTTCCTTATAATACATTGACCATTTAAATTTATGCTTCACAATTTGAATGAAGTTACAAGCTGGCCCTAGAGTGGTTTCTTTTTCAATTTTAAATAATGTAAATGCCCGTAGACAGGCAGGTCATTTACCCTTTAGGAGTCAAGACTTTTATTTACGTTACGCAGTAAAAAAACGTAATAGTCATCATGTCCTCCCTCTCTCTCCTGTCCTCCAGTGTCATCAGGTCGATTTCCCTCGTAGGACATGCCCCTTAGCTCCGGGACTGGTCTCGTTGCAAACCTTTCTCTAATTTATTGACGTGCTTGACCAGGTGTGGGTTCCAAACTGATGCTGCATACTCCAGTATGGGCCTGACGTACATGTATACAGATTCCTGAACAATTCCTTACTGAGGTGTCGAAACATTATTCTTAGGTTTGTTAGTCGCCCATATACTGCAGCAGTTATTTGGTTGATGTGCCCCTCAGATGTGCTCGGTATGATGCTCTCCCCAAGATTTTTTTTTCATGAGTGAAATTTGCAGCCTCTGACCTCTTAGGCTATGTTCCATCTGCGGTCTCCTTTGTCCTTCCCCAAGTTTCACAACTTTGCACTTGCTGAGAATAGCAAGAATTGCAGCCTCTCCAGATCCCTTTGTAGGCTTAGCTAATCTTCGTCCGCTTGTATTCTCCTCAATAGTTTCACATCGTCTGCAAAAAGTGACACCTCTTACTCTATACAAGAAACTTCACCGGACCTAGGACTGACCCTTGTGCAAACTCTCTTGACACATGCATCCATTCTGACACCACCTGACACCACCTCTTGTTTCCTTCTTTTCAGATATTCCCTGTTCCATTGTAGTACTATTCCCTGTTCCATTGTAGTACTATTCCCTGTTCCATTGTAGTACTTTCCTGCATGCTACTCAAGCTTTTGCACTAATCTCTTGTGTGATACTGTGTCGAAAGCTTTTTTTACAGTCCAAGATACAGTCTGCCTATTCTTCTCTCTACTGTCTTCTGCTACCTTTTCATAGATCTCCAATAGGTTTGTGATGCAGGATTTCCCTTCCCTGAAGTCGTGCTGGTTGTCATGTATTAGTCTATTCCCTTCTAGGTGCTTCACCACTCTTCTCCATAACTTTACATACAATACATGTCAGCGACACTAGTCTGTAATTTAGTGTAGTCTGTAATTTAGTGTAGTCTGTAATTTAGTGTAGCCTGTCTCCTTTCATAAAAATCGGGACTACATTTGCCGTCTTCCACATCTCAGGCAGTTGCCCTATTTCGTTAGATTAACAGAGCATTGTTACTCACGAAATCGTAATGACACGATTGCAAACAAACCATACCACGGGTGGGGTTCGAACCCGCGGTCAGAGAGTCTCAAAACTCCAGACCGTCGCGTAAGCCACTGGGCCAGCTAGCTTCAATAAGATTCATCCAACTAGGTATATTTCTACACCATAGGAAGGTTAGCATAGGCACCACTGTGTCCACAAATGCAAGTTGGATGAATCTTATTGAAGCTAGCTGGCCCAGTGGCTTACGCGACGGTCTGGAGTTTTAAGAACATAAGAACATAAGAAAGGAGGAACACTGCAGCAGGCCTGTTGGCCTATACTAGGCATGTCCTTCACAAATCATCCCACTAACAGAATAATTGCCCAACCTAATTTTCAATTCTATCCAAGAAATATGCTTTAATGATTCTATTAACTCAAGTGCGAGTCCCACTCAAATCCAACCCCTCTCACTCATGTATTTATCCAACCTAAATTTAAACTCCCAAGGTCCTAGCTTCAATAACCCTACTAGGCAGACTGTTCCACTCATCAACTACCCTATTTCCAAACCAATATTTTCCTATATCCTTTCTAAATCTAAACTTATCTAACTTGAATCCATTATTGCGGGTTCTCTCTTGGAGAGATATCCTCAAGACCTTATTTATATCCCCCTTATTAATACCCATCTTCCACTTATATACCTCGATCATGTCTCCCCTCATTCTTCGTCTTACAAGTGAATGTAAGTTAAGGGTCTTCAATCTTTCTTCATACGGAAGATTTCTAATGCTATGAAATAACTTTGTCATTCGTCGCTGAATGTTTTCTAACGAATTTATATCCATTCTGTAAAATGGAGACCAGAACTGAGCTGCGTAATCTAGGTGAGGCCTTACTAATGATGTATAAAGCTGTAATATAACCGCTGGACTTCTGTTGCTTACACTTCTTGATATAAATCCCAGTAATCTATTTGCTTTATTTCTTACGGTTAGGCATTGCTGACTTGGTTTAAGGTTGCTGCTTACCATAACCCCCAAATCCTTTTCGCATTCTGTACGGCTGAGTTCAACATTATTAAGCTGGTAGGTGCTAGGGTTATGAACATTCCCGAGCTTTAGAACTTTGCATTTATCTACATTGAACTGCATCTGCCATTTTTCTGACCAGGAATTGAGTTTGTCTAAATCCTCCTGAAGTTCCCTGACATCTACGTCTGAATCGATTATCCTACCTATCTTCGTGTCATCAGCGAATTTGCTCATATCACTAGTAATTCCCTCGTCAAGGTCATTTATATATATTATAAACAACAACGGGCCCAAAACCGATCCCTGTGGAACGCCACTTGTTACAGATCCCCACTCAGATTTAACCCCATTAATGCACACCCTCTGCTTCCTATTGGTGAGCCATGACTCGATCCATGAAAACACTTTCCCTCCAATGCCGTGAGCAGCCACTTTCTTTAACAGTCTCTGATGTGGTACTCTATCAAAAGCCTTACTAAAATCCAAATAAACAATATCGAATTCTTTATCATGATCAACTGTCTCAAAAGCCTTACTGAAAAAAGTTAATAAATTAGTTAGGCAGGAACGGCCCCTGGTGAATCCATGTTGAGTATCATTAATCAAATTATGCCTATCGAGATGGCTTCTTATGTTATCAGCTATAATCGACTCTAATAATTTGCCTACAATTGATGTTAGACTTATTGGTCGGTAATTTGATGGTAACGACTTGTCCCCTGCTTTAAAAATAGGAATTACATTAGCCATCTTCCACGTATCAGACACTACACCTGTTTGAAGAGATAGGTTAAAAATGTTAGTTAAGGGTTCACAGAGTTCCATTTTGCATTCCTTAAGAACCCTTGAAAAAAGCTCATCAGGACCTGGCAATTTATTTTGCTTCAAACTGTCTATCTATTTGATAACCATTTCGCTAGTGACTGTGATACTACATAATTTATCTTCTTCAGGCCCACTAAAATACCTAATTCTTGGGATATTATTAGTGTCTTTCTGAGTGAAAACTGAGAGAAAATAATTATTAAAAATAGAGCACATATCATTCTCCTTGTCAGTAAGATGCCCATAATTATTTTTAAGGGGACCTATCTTATCTCTAACTTTTGTTCTATACACCTGAAAAAAACTTTTTGGGTTAGTTTTCGAATCCCTAGCAACTTTAATTTCGTAGTCTCGTTTAGCTTTTCTTATCCCCTTTTTAACGTCCCTCTTAATGTCAATATACTGATTCATAAGATAACCCTCACCTCTTTTGATACGCCTATAAATTCCTTTTTTCTGCCCTAAAAGATATTTGAGCCTATTATTCATCCATTTTGGGTCATTTCTATTCGATCTAATTTCTTTATATGGATAAATGTTCTTTCGGCAGCATGTATAGTGTTCAGAAAACTGTCATATTGATAGCTCTCTTCATTACCCCAGTCCACAGATGATAAGTGTTCTCTAAGTCCATTGTAATCTGCTAAGCGAAAATCTGGGACCGTTACTGAGTTATCCCTACTATGAAACTTCCATTCAATGCCAAAGGTAATTGATTTGTGGTCGCTTGCGCCGGGTTCCTCTGTAATTTCTAAATTATTAACAAGGGTTTCCTTGTTTGCCAGAACTAAGTCAAGCAGGTTATTTCCCCTTGTAGGTTCTGTCACAAACTGCTTCAGAAAACAATTTTGAACTACTTCTAAGAAGTCGTTAGATTCTAAATTCCCAGTCAAAAAATTCCAATCAATTTGACTAAAGTTGAAGTCTCCCAGAATAACTACGTTATCGTGCATTGTGGCCTTAACAATTTCCTCCCATAGTAGTCTCCCTTGGTCCCTATCTAAGTTTGGGGGACGGTATATCACACCTAAAATCAATTTTTCATGCCCCTCTGAAAATTCTATCCAGACAGACTCTGTATGTGTTATTTCAGACTTTATTCCTTTATGCAACAGTTCAAGCGATCTCGGACATACAGTGCCACTCCACCCCTTCCCGAAACTTCTGTCTACTTGGAACAATTTAAAACCCTGTATATGACATTCAGCAGGCATGTCCCTATTTTTCGTATTGAACCACGTCAGAGTTATGGCAAATACATCAATGTTACCTGCACTTGCAACTAATCTCAAATCGGCCATCTTATTCCTAGCACTACGACTATTTGTATAATACACTTTTAAAGACCCTCCTTTCTCTTCACCCTTCCTGCTCCATTCTGTTTTTCCACTATACCTATTACTGTCCTTGTTATTGTTAAGATTTTTTATATCAAAGCCTAGATCTATTTTCGACATTCAGTATTTTCCATTTCTAAACCCATACCTCTAACTAATCCTAGTTTAAAGTCCTAAAACACCCTCAACTGAGCTAGCAAGAAAATCCACACCTGCCCTGGATAAGTGAACCCCATCCCTGGCATACATGTCATTTCGGCCATAGAAGTGGTCCCAGTTGCAAATGAATGGTACTGCATTATCCTTACAGTGTTTGTCCAGCCAGCAATTGACACCAATTGCCCTGGACAGCCATTCATCTCCAACTCTTCTCCTTGGCAAAATACACATATGACAGGGTTCCCACCCTTCTTCCTAATTATGTCTATTGCTGACCTATACCTGCTAGTCAGGTCCTCACTCCTACGTCTGCCAACATCGTTGCCTCCAGCACTGAGACAGATAATAGGATTGCTCCCATTACCTCTCATGATGTCGTCCAGACGGCTAACAATATCCTCCATCCCAGCCCCAGGAAAGCAAACCCTCTGTCTCCTACTTCTATCTTTCAAGCAGAAGGCCCTATCCATGTACCTAATTTGACTATCCCCAACAAGAACAATGTTCTTACCCTCTTTGGTGTCGTTCGTGATGTTCCCAGTAGTATACTCACATTCATCAGGTAACATGGAGAATCGGTTCGATGTTTCCACAACAGATTCCTTGTTCTTCGTTGATTCTACTTCTCCATCCGTCCTCTTGATCTTTACCTTTGTCCCTTGCATTCCAGCCACTGTCCAGGTTCCTTTCTTGGCTTGGGGATTCTCAACAGGAGGATTACTACGAATCCTCTTGTTTTCCTCAGTCAGTCGCTGTATCTCAAGCTTAGCTACCCTCAGTTCTTCCTTCAGCTGCTGGTAGAGTAGCTCAAGAGAGGACATCTTGTTCAGATTCACAGAGAGCACACAAGACACGTCTTCACTGAGTTAAGTCAGGTCCACCACTGACCGCGGGTTCGAACCCCACCCGTGGTATGGTTTAGAGCATTGTTGTTAGTGGCACACAGTGCAACTGCTATCTCATAACCCAAAAAGAGAGATTATCTTGGCTCACCGCCTTCGAGGTATATAGGAGCCCTAGCAGTTCACCTCCTCGGTTCTGTGCTGTGTGTCTAGAACTTATTGGTGCACCCTAACACCTCGCTTTGCTGGAAGCCTCCCTGTCTCCACTGTGAATACCTCCCTGGATACTTCCTGGTCGTTCCCTGTGAGCTCCTCTCCTTCCTTCCTCAACCTGATTACCTGATCCTTGAGTGTTGTTTTCCTCCTGATGTGGTTGTACAGCAACTTTGTGTGTGTGTGTACTCACCTATTTGTGGTTGCAGAGGTCGATTCATAGCTCCTGGCCCCGCCTCTTCACTGATTGCTACTGGGTCCTCTCCCTGCTCCATGAGCTTTATCATACCTCGACTTAAAACTATGTATGGTTTCTGCCTCCACTACGTCGCTTGCCAGACTATTCAACTTCCTGACAACTCTATGACTAAAGAAATACTTCCTAACATCCCTTTGACTCATCTGACTCTTCAATTTCTAATTATGACTGCTTGTTCCTGTGTCCCATCTTCAGAACATCCAGTCTCTGTCCACCTTGACAGTTCTTCGCAGTATTTTGTATATTGTTATCATGTCTTCCCTGATCCTCCTGTCCTCCAGTGTTATCAGGCCGATTTCCCTTAACCTTTCTTCTTAGGACATTCCCCTTAGCTCTGGAACTAGTCTTGTTTCAAAACTTTGCACTTTCTCTAATTTCTTGACGTGCTAGACCAGGTGTGGGTTCCAAACTTGTGCTGCATACCCCAGTATTGGCCTGACGTACACGGTGTACAGAGTCTTGAACGATTCCTTACTGGGGTGTCGGAATGCTATTCTCAGGTTTGCCAGGCGCCCGTATGCTGCAGCAGTTATCTGGTTGATGTGCACCTCAGGAGATGTGCTCGGTATTATACTCACCCCAAGATCCATTTCCTGAAGTGAGGTTTGTAGTCTTTGGTCAAATAGCCCATACTCACACACACAGTGAGGACATCACATATGAGAGGCCCCTGGGAGCCAGTGATCACGTGGTTCTGAGCTTTGAATACATAGTATAGTTACAAGTGGAGAGGGTAACAGGAGTTGAATGGGAAAAGCCGAACTATAAAAGGGAGGACTACACTGGTATGAGGAACTTCCTACATTAACCACATCTAATTAACCACACCTTGCTTGGCAGATAGCTGTCAGCCACCCCTCACTGCTTAAGTCTCTGGTCTTTTGTTGTTGAACTAGCGTCAGGTCTCCGCGTCAGGTCAAATCACGTGGTGCACGCCTAATTGAGGGAGGGGGGGCTTGAAGGACCATATAAGCTCGAGGAAACAGCTAGAGAGAGAGATTCTGGCGGAGCTCTGGCTTGTGTGCAGAGCTCTGGGCACGAGATTCTGGCAGAGCTGTTGCCTGGGTGCAGAGCTTGGTAGAGGGCTGCTGGAGAGTCTCTGGAGAGACAAACACAACTTTCACCCAGCTGATGTGCCCCAGTTGCTGCCCTGGTCTGTCATCCATTGTAGTGGGTGTCACCCAGCTGATGTGCCCCAGTTGCTGCTCTGGTCTGTCATCCATTGTAGTGGGTGTCACCCAGCTGATGTGCCCCAGTTGCTGCCCTGGTCTGTCATCCATTGTAGTGGGTGTCACCCAGCTGATGTGCCCCAGTTGCTGCTCTGGTCTGTCATCCATTGTAGTGGGTGTCACCCAGCCTTTGTGACCACCACTCACTGGCCGCGAGTTACCCGAAGTTGCCAGGGATGTGTGACTGCACTTCTGTTAATGACCTGAAGTGACCTCACCTCACGTCACCTCGAGCATCTGACCATAGCCTGCTACTGCTGATGTCGGCTGAGAGTCAGCTCTTCAATGGGTGACAGTTGTGGGTGATTCTTCCAAGGTGAGCTGGGTGACTTCTCGTTTCTCTGTAAATATTCAATTTCGGGAAGTAATTGCGTCCCCCAAAAGTCTCGCACAAACACTCACACCTTCCACAATTTATCCCACCCCACCAAATATAATATTACAACCACACAATTAGGTCAGCTTAGGTCACTTGGGTCACTATATCACATTGACATTTACTTTAACTTTACACACACACACAAAAGGTAGCAAATGGTAGCATCAAATCCCCAGGCCCTGATGAACTGTATGCAAGGGTTCTAAAGGAATGTAAAGAGAAGCTTAGCAAACCTATGGCTAATCTTTTCAACATATCACTGCAAACTGGCATGGTGCCAGATAAGTGGAAAATGGCAAATGTAATACCTATTTTCAAAGCAGGTGACAGGTCCTTAGCTTCGAACTATAGATCAATAAGCCTAACCTCCATAGTGGGAAAATTTATGGAATCAATAATTGCCGAGGCAATTCGCAGCCATCTTGAAAAGCATAAATTAGTCAACGAATCTCAGCACGGTTTTACAAAAGGGCGTTCCTGCCTTACAAATTTAATAACTTTCTTCACTAAGGTATTTGAGGAGGTAGATCATGGTAATGAATATGATATTGTGTATATGGACTTCAGTAAGGCTTTTGATAGAGTCCCACATTAGAGACTATTGAGGAAAATTAAGGCACACGGAATAGGAGGATAAATTTTTTCCTGTATAGAGACGTAGTTGACAAATAGGCAGCAGAGAGTTTGCATAAATGGGGAGAAATAAGAGTGGGGAAGCGTCACAAGCGGTGTTCCACAGGAGTCAGTATTGGGCCCCTTGTTCACAATCTACATAAACGACATTTATGAGGGAATCAATACGACATAAGCAAGTTTGCCGATGACACCAAAATAGGCCGTCCAATTCATTCAAATGAGGACATTAGAGCACTCCAGGAAGATTTGAATAGACTGATGCAGTGGTCGGAGAAGTGGCAGATGCAGTTTAATATAGATAAATGCAAAGTTCTAAATATTGGACAGGACAATAACCATGCCACATATAAACTAAATAATGTAGATCTTAATACTACTGATTGCGAAAAGGATTTAGGAGTTCTGGTTAGCAGTAATCTAAAAACCAAGACACCGCGCTGTATAACCCCTGTGGTTTAGCGCTTCTTTTGATTATAATAATAATAATAATAAAACCAAGACAGCAGTGCATAAGTGTTCGCAATAAAGCGAACAGAATCCTTGGCTTCATATCAAGAAGCATAAATAATAGGAGTCCTCAGGTTGTTCTTCAACTCTATATATCCTTGGTTAGGCCTCATCTAGATTATGCTGCACAGTTTTGGTCACCGTATTACAGAATGGATATAAATACTCTGGAAAACGTACAAAGGAGGATGACTAAGTTGATCCCATGTATCAGAATTCTTCCCTATGAGGATAGACTGAGGGCCCTGAATCTGCACTCTCTAGAAAGGCGTAGAATTAGGGGGGATATGATTGAGGTGTATAAATGGAAAACAGGAATAGATAAAGGAGATGTAAATAGCGTTCTAAAAATATCTAGTATTGACAGGACTCTCAGCAATGGCTTTAAGTTGGATAAATTCAGATTCAGGAAGGATATAGGAAAGCATTGGTTTGGTAATAGAGTTGTCGATGAGTGGAACAAACTCCCGAGTACAGTTATAGAGGCTAAAACGTGAAGTTTTAAAAATAGGCTAGATAAATATATGAGTGGGTGCGGGTGGGTGTGAGTTGGTCCTGACTAGCTTGTGCTACTAGGTCAGATGCCGTGCTCCTTCCTTAAGTGAATGTAACCTGACCTGGCTGGGTCGGGGCATTGGCTTAAGCCGGTGGGAGACTTGGACTTGCCTCGCATGGGCCAGTAGGCCTGCTGCAGTGTTCTTTCTTTCTTATGTTCTTATAACACAAGCATAACCGAGCAATCAAAATGGACATGGGACTGGTTTCTATAAAAATAATAAGAACCCCGCTTAAACCCGTTTGGGGGGAAAAAAATTTTTTTAAAAGGGGGTGGAGGGTTGGGAAAAACAATATTATTACCCAAAATACCCCGTTTAAAAAAAATAAAAAAAAGTAAAAAAATGGGGCTAAAGATTATCCAAACCGAAAAATTTTAAATTTTTAAAAATTTTTTAAAAAAATTTTTTTAGAAAAGGGGGGTTTCCATTGAGGGGGGGGAAAAAATTTGGGAAAAGTAAATTTAAAAAGAAAGGTTAAAAATAGTCCCTAACATAAACCCAGCAGGCCTTAAGGATTCCCCCCAAAGTTAAGATTGGTTAAAGTTGCAAGGAAACCCCAAACTGTCCCCCAATTAAAAAAAAAAGGGGGGGTTTTTTTTTTTTTAGGCCGGACATGGCCCCGGGTTTTTAAAAGGGGACCCCTCCTTTGGCCCGGATTGGTTTCGAAAAAGGGGGCCCCATTTTTTTGACCGAGGGGAAGAGCTGTTCAAAAAAAAGCCAAACTTGAATTCATTTTGGAAATTGGAAAGGTTTTTATAAGGGAAATTAAAACCCCTAAACCCCTTTTTTTTCCAACCCCTTTTTTCGGAAATTTTTAAGAAAGACCAAAAAAAAGGGTATTCCCCGGGGCCCCTTTTTTTCCCCCGTTGGGGTTTTGTTGGGCAGGAAAAAAAAACCCCCTTAAAAAAGGTTTGGGGGAGATAATCCCTTTTTTTGGGAAACATAAAAAAAAAACCCCCCCGGGAAACCAAAAAAGGCTGCCCCCAAATGGAACGCAAAATGTAACCCCCGGAAAAAAAAAAAAAATGTTAGGGTGCACCAATAAGTTCTAGACACACAGCACAGAACCGAGGAGGTGAACTGCTAGGGCACCTATATACCTCGAAGGCTTTGAGCCCAGATAATCTCTCTCCTTGGGTTCTGAGAAAGCAGTTGCACTGTGTGCCACAAACAACAATACTCTGTTAATCTATCTAAATAGGGCAACTGCCTGAGATGTGGAAGGCGGCAAATGTAGTCTCGATTTTTATGAAAGAAGACAGGCTACACTAAATTACAGACTAGTGTTGTTGACATGTATGTAAAGTTATGGAGAAGATTTTTAGGAAAAGAGTGGTGAAGCACCTAGAAGGGAATGGAGTAATACATGACCACCAGCACGGCTTTAGGGAAGGGAAATCCTGCATCACAAACCTATTGGAGATCTATGACAAGGTAATAGGAGAGAGAAGCATAGGCAGACTGTATCTTGGACTGTAAAAATGCTTTCGACACAGTACCACACAAGAGATTAGTGCAAAAGCTAGAGTGGCACGCAGGATTATCAGGGAAAGTACTACAATGGAACAGGGAATAGTACTACAATGGAACAGGGAATACCTGAAAAGAAGGAAACAAGAGGTGGTGTCAGGTGGTGTCAGAATGGATGCATGTGTCAAGAGAGTTTGCACAAGGGTCAGTCCTAGGTCCGGTGAAGTTTCTTGTATAGAGTAAGAGGTGTCACTTTTTGCAGACGATGTGAAACTATTGAGGAGAATACAAGCGGACGAAGATTAGCTAAGCCTACAAAGGGATCTGGAGAGGCTGCAATTCTTGCTATTCTCAGCAAGTGCAAAGTTGTGAAACTTGGGGAAGGACAAAGGAGACCGCAGATGGAACATAGCCTAAGAGGTCAGAGGCTGCAAATTTCACTCATGAAAAAAAAATCTTGGGGAGAGCATCATACCGAGCACATCTGAGGGGCACATCAACCAAATAACTGCTGCAGTATATGGGCGACTAACAAACCTAAGAATAATGTTTCGACACCTCAGTAAGGAATTGTTCAGGAATCTATATACATGTACGTCAGGCCCATACTGGAGTATGCAGCATCAGTTTGGAACCCACATCTGTTGAAGCACGTCAACAGGTGTGGAGAAAGGTTTGCAACGAGACCAGTCCCGGAGCTAAGGGGCATGTCCTACGAGAGATTAAGTGAAATCGACCTGATGACACTGGAGGACAGTAGAGAGAGGAAGGACATGATGACTATTACGTTTTTTTACTGCGTAACGTAAATAAAAGTCCTGACTCCTAATGGGTAAATGACCTGCCTGTCTACGGGCATTTACATTATTTAAAATTGAAAAAGAAACCACTCTAGGGCCAGCTTGTAACTTCATTCAAATTGTGAAGCATAAATTTAAATGGTCAATGTATTATAAGGAAGGGCACAAAAACTCACCTATACAAACTCCTTGCAAACTGCTCCAGTAGACCAGCTCCTCCCAGGTTCAGTGAAGCAGCCATGCGGTGGTACGCCCTTGCAGACTCCTCCAGTAGACCAGCTCCTCCAAAAGAGCACAAACAGTCCCACTGGGACAAACCAATCATGGAAAAAATCGCCAACACAATGCTCACCAACGCATCAGGAAAGGACAAAGCTCGTCTCCTAGCGGTGAAGGCACCACACTCAGGAGATTTCCTTCTAGCTGTTCCCAATTCCTCCCTCGTCACTCGAATCGACCCACAGGCTATTCGGATTGGTGTTGCCCTTCGCCTAGCCTCCCCCATCCTCACCGAACATAGGTGTATTTGCGGTAGGGCGACGGCTGATCAATTCGGACTTCATGGTCTGGTGTGTCACACATCAGAAGGGAAGTATGCCAGACATGAGGAGGTCAATGACATCATAAAGAGAAGCCTCGCCGCAACCCGTTGCCCAGCTCAACGGGAACCCCAAGTGCAGAGGTCTGACGGAAGTCAAAAGCGTCCTGATGGAGCCACTATGCTACCCTGGAAGGATGGTGTCTAGTAGTAAAGTGTTGGTGCTTCAATGTCTAGTAGTGTTGGTGCTTCACTGTCTAGTAGTGTTGGTGCTTCAATGTCTAGTAGTGTTGATGCTTCACTGTCTAGTAGTGTTGATGCTTCACTGTCTAGTAGTGAAGTGTTGATGCTTCACTGTCTAGTAGTGTTGATGCTTCACTGTCTAGTAATGTTGATGCTTCACTGTATAGTAGTGTTGATGCTTCACTGTCTAGTAGTGTTGATGCTTCACTGTCTAGTAGTGTTGATGCTTCACTGTCTAGTAATGTTGATGCTTCACTGTATAGTAGTGTTGATGCTTCACTGTCTAGTAGTGTTGATGCTTCACTGTCTAGTAGTGTTGATGCTTCACTGTCTAGTAGTGTTGATGCTTCACTGTCTAGTAGTGTTGATGCTTCACTGTCTAGTAGTGTTGATGCTTCACTGTCTAGTAGTGTTGATGCTTCACTATCTAGTAGTGTTGATGCTTCACTGTCTAGTAATGTTGATGCTTCACTGTCTAGTAGTGTTGATGCTTCACTGTCTAGTAGTGTTGATGCTTCACTATTAGGCTGATAGTTTATATATATATATATGTATATATATATATATATATATATATATATATATATATATATATATATATATATATATATATATATATATATATATCTATATATATATATATATATATATATATATATATATATATATTTTTTTTTTTTTTTTTTTTTTCAACAAGTCGGCCGTCTCCCACCGAGGCAGGGTGACCCAAAAAGAAAGAAAATCCCCAAAAGAAAAAACTTTCATCATCATTCAACACTTTCACCACACTCATACATAATCACTGTCTTTGCAGAGGAGCTCAGATACTACAGCTGAGAAAAGTCCCTCCCAGCTGTCACTATCTCAGACCCCTCCTTTAAAGTGCAGGCATTGTACTTCCCATTTCCAGGACTCAAGTCCAACTAAATCAATTAACTGGTTTCCCTGAATCCCTTCACACAATGTTACCCTGCTCACACTCCAACAGCTCGTCAGGTCCCAAAACCATTCGTCTCCATTCACTCCTATCTAACACGCTCACACATGCTTGCTGGAAGTCCAAGCCCTCGCCCACAAAACCTCCTTTACCCCTTCCCTCCAACCTTTTTCTAGGACGACCCCTACCCCGCCTTCCTTCCCTACAGATTTATACGCTCTCCAAGTCATTCTACTTTGATCCATTCTCTCTAAATGACCAAACCACCTCAACAACCCCTCTTCAGCCCTCTGACAAATACTTTTAGTAACTCCACACCTTCTCCTAATTTCCACATTCCGAATTTTCTGCATAATATTTACACCACACATTGCCCTTAGACAGGACATCTCCACTGCCTCCAGCCTCCTCCTCGCTGCAGCATTTGCAACCCATGCTTCACACCCATATAAGAGTGTTGGTACCACTATACTTTCGTACATTCCCTTCTTTGCCTCCATGGATAACGTTTTTGTCTCCACAGATACCTCAATGCACCACTCACCTTTTTTCCTTCATCAATTCTATGGTTAACCTCATCCTTCATAAACCCATCTGCTGACACATCAACTCCCAAATATCTGAAAACATTTACTTCTTCCATAATCCCTCTCTCCAATGTGATATCCAATTTTTCTTTATTTAAATCGTTTGATACCCTCATCACCTTACTCTTATCTATGTTCACTTTTAACTTTCTACCTTTACACACTCTCCCAAACTCGTCCACTAACCTTGCAACTTTTCTTTAGAATCTCCCATAAGCACAGTATCATCAGCAAAAAGTAACTGTGTCAACTCCCATTTTGCATTTAATTCTCCATAATTTAATCCCACCCTCTCCCCAACACCCTAGCATTTACTTCTTTTACAACCCCATCTATAAATATATTAAACAACCATGGTGACATTACACAACCCTGTCTAAGACCTACTTTTACCGGGAAGTAATCTCCTCTCTCCTACACACCCTAACCTGAGCCTCACTATCCTCATAAAAACTCTTTACAGCCTTCAGTAACTTACTACCTATTCCATACACTTGCAACATTTGCCACATTGCTCCCCTATCCACTCTATCATATGCCTTTTCTAAATCCATAAATGCAATAAAAACTTCTCTACCTTTATCTAAATACTGTTCACATATATGCTTCACTGTAAACACTTGATCTACACATCCCCTACCCACTCTAAAGCCTCCTTGCTCATCTGCAATCCTACTCTCTGTCTTACCTCTAATTCTTTCAATAATAACCCTGCCATACACTTTACCTGGTATACTCAGTAAACTTATTCCCTATAATTTTTACACTCTCTTTATCCCCCTTCCTTTATATAAAGGAACTATACATGCTCGCTGCCAATCCCTAGGTACCTTCCCTCTTTCATACATTTATTAAACAAAAATACCAACCACTCCAGCACTATATCCCCCTGCTTTTAACATTTCTGTCATGATTCCGTCAATTCCAGCTGCTTTACCCCTTTCATTCTACGTAATGCCTCACGCACCTCCCCACACTCACATCCTGCTCTTCTTCACTCCTAAACGATGTTGTACCTCCCTGGCCAGTACATGAAATTATCGCCTCCCTCTTTTCATCGACATTTAAAAGTTCCTCAAAATATTCCCGCCATCTACCCAATACCTCCAGCTCCCCATCTACTAACTCCCCTACTCTGTTTTTAACTGACAAATCCATTCGTTCCCTAGGCTTTCTTACCTTGTTTATCTCACTCCAAAATTTTTCTTGTTTTCAGCAAAATTTCTTGACAGAGCCTCTCCCGTTCTTTCATCCGCTCTTCTTTTGCACTCTCTCACCACTCTCTTCACCTTTCTTTTACTCTCCATATACTCTGCTCTTCTACTAACACTTCTGTTTTGTAAAAACCTCTCATAAGCTACCTTTTTCTCTTTTATCACACCCTTTATATATATATATATTATTATCTCACTTCTTATTCTAGTTAAACACAATATTTATGATTATTATCAACATTCGTAAAATAAAAAACGTTCATTTTCCATTAGAGTAAAAAAAAAATAAGAATTACAATACCATTTTAAACGAGTTATTGAAAAAATACCAGAATTTTTTAAATGCTCTAATTGTTAATTATATTTACATCTTATTATGTATAATGTTGAAATGGATTTAAATTAAACGTTTTAATGTAAGACAGAGGAACAGGAAAATAAATATATCACTGAAAATTTCCATTTTCAGATAATAATAATTCTTTGAGAATATTTTATGTGGATTAATTTGCATTTTTAATCAGAGTAATAAATCTAAAAGGGGTTTTATTCTTGAATAATAAATGTGAATTATTGTGCATAATCTCACACACTCGCGAGCGCACACACACACACACACACACACACACACACACACACACACACACACACACACACACTAACAATTAGCGATCAGTGAAGAGGCGGGGCCAGGAGCTGAGTCTCGACCCCTGCAACATCAATTAGGTTAGTACAATTAGGTGAGTAAACACACACACGTACACACACACGTACATACAGATACACACACAAACACACTCCCTCCCCCTATCCCCCTCTCTCTCTCTCCCTCTCCCTCCCTCCCCACGGGATCCGCCCTCTACCACACCTCCTCCAAGCTTTCTCCCTCTCCCTCGCTCCCTTCCACAAGTAACCTGCCCTACCACCCCTCCTCCCTATCCCTCTCCTTCCTCCCTCCTTCTGACACTCTCCCTATCCCTCTCCTTCCTCCCTCCTTCTGACACTCTGCCTCTCTCTCCACCTCTCTCTCTATACCACTCTCTACCTCTATCTCTCTCTACCTCCCTCTCTCTTCCCCTCCCTCTCCCATTATTCCTCCCTCTCCCTCTCTCACTCTTCCTCTCTCACTCTTCCTCTCCCTCCCTCCCTCCCCCTCTCCCTCTCTCGCCCTCTCCCACTCCCCCTCCCTTCCCTGCTTGATCCACCCCCTACCACACTACCTCCAAGATATATCCCTCCCTTTCGCCCCCTTCCCCGAGTACCCCGCCCTACCACCCCTCCTCTCTATCCCTCTCCTCTCTCACTCCTTCTGACACTCTCACTACATCCATAAGGGCACATCGTGGGAATATGGGTGGCTCAGGGAGAAGGATGCCAACAATGGGAACGGTGGTTGCTCCGGGGAAGCCACAGTGGGAGGAGGAACTCAATAAAAGGGAGAAGGAATGGGAGAGGAAGATATTGATGATCAGCAAGGGAATAGAGAGGAGGATAGCTGAGGAGAGAAGAAAATGGGAAATGCAAGTCAAAAAAGCAGAAGCCAAGATCCAGATCTTAGAAGTGAAGCTGCAGAGACTGATGCAGAGTAGAGACGCAAGTACCTGTTCAGAAACGGCGCTTGGAGCGTGTGCATCAGACACAGTCAAAGGGAATGTGGCGAAAAAAGAACTCTTGTATGCACAGGCACTGTCAGACACACGTGGGGCATCAGACACAGTCAAAGGGAATGCGGAGAAAAAAGAAGAACTCTTGTATGTTCAGGCACTGTCAGACACACGTGGGGCCCGAAACAAGAGGAGTAGGATACCAACACCAGTCAAAGGGAATGCGGAGAAAAAAGAAGAACTCTTGTATGCACAGGCACTGTCAGACACACGTGGGGCATCTGACACAGTCAAAGGGAATGCGGAGAAAAAAGAAGAACTCTTGTATGCTCAGGCACTGTCAGACACACGTGGGGCCCAAAACAAGAGGGATATAGAAAAAGCAGCCAGAGACAAGAAGGGCACCACAGAAACAATGCATGAGGTTGCAGTAACAACACATGAGAGGGTAGACAAAGCAGCAGACACACTAAACACAGAGACCCCAACAATATACTGCAGTGGACAGGGGCAAATGAGTAGGCCGGACACACAGAGGAACACAGGGGCTACAACCATGACAGAACCGGAAGATGCTAATGCATCTCTGACGATGCAAAGGGAGACACAGTGGGAGGAGGAAAGGGAGAAGTCGATCTTTATCTATGGCCTTAAGGAAGTCGAAGGGGACACCCACGACAGAAGAAAACAGGAGGAGAAAGAAAGGATTAAAGGTATCATGCTAGCAACAGGGGGAGACACGTCCCAGGTGACAAATTTTCAGAGAATCGGGTGGTACACAAGGGAAAGAAATCTCCCCTCAAAGTAATCTTCAATGCAGAATCAGCCCGTACCATGATCCTGCAAGAGAAAGCATGGCTGAGGGCGACTCAGGAGTACCAGAATGCATACCTAGAGTGGAACAGAATGCAGGAAGAAAAGGAGGCCCTAAAGGAGTGAATAAGAAAGCGAAGAGAGGAGGAGACAGTGAGGTACGGAGGGCACCAGGCCCAAGCAGAAGGACAAACACACCCACCGGAAGCACTCACGGAGGGCCTCAAATCACAGCAACCCAACGGCAACGATATATTTTAACATCACACACACACACACATCATTCCCCCTGTCCCCACTCCAGCAACCCAAAACCCACCATCACAACTACCCCACCTCATCACAAACCCCACCCCACCAACCCACACTCCAACCATACAACCCCCCCCCCCACCCACCCATGCGGCAGCATATGGGCGACTGACAAACCTAAGATTAGCGTTCCGTTACCTTAACAAGGAATCGTTCAAGACACTGTACACCATGTACGTCAGGCCCATACTAGAGTATGTAGCACCAGTCTGGAACCCACACCTGGTCAAGCACGTCAAGAAATTAGAGAAAGTGCAAAGGTTTGCGACAAGGCTAGTTCCACAACTCATGGGACTGCCCTATGAAGAAAGGTTGAGGGAAATAGGACTAACACTGGAGGACAGAAGGGTTAGATGAGACATGATAACGACATACAAAATACTGCGGGGAATCGACAAGGTAGATAGTGACATGATGTTCCAGAGAGGGAACACAGAAACAAGGGGACACAACTGGAAGCTGAAGACTCAGATGAGTCGAAGGGATGTTATGAAGCATTTCTTCAGCCATAGAGTAGTTAGGAAGTGGAATAGTCTAGCGAACGATATAGTGGAGGCGGGAACAATACATAGTTTTAAGACAAGGTGTGATAAAGCTCATGGAGCAGGGAGAGCAGAGACCCAGTAGTGGACAGCGAAGAGGCGGGGCCAGGAGCTGAGTCTCGACCCCTGCAACCACAATTAGGTGAGTACACACACCCACACAGGTATTCTCTGATCCATTGCAGGAAGGGCACTGCAATGGATCAGAGAATACCTGACAGGGAGGCAACAACGAGTTATGGTACGTGATGAGGAATCACAATGTGCGCCTGTGACGAGCGGGGTCCCACAAGGTCCTAGGACCAATGATATTTTTGGTATATGTGAATGACATGACGTAGACGATGTGAAGTTAATGAGGAGAATTAAATCAGATGAGGATAAGGCAGGACTACAAAGAGACCTGGACAGGCTGGACACCTGGTACAGCAACTTTCTACTCGCATTTAACCCAGCCAAATGCAAAGTCATGAAGATCGGGGAATGGCAAAGAAGACCGCAGAAAGAGTATGGGCAAGGTACCAAAGACTGCAAACCTCACTCAAGGAGAAATATCTTGGGGTGAGTATAACACCGAGCACGTCTCCGGAAGCACACATCAACCAGATAACTGCTGCAGCATATGGGCGCCTGGCAAACCTGAGAATAACGTTCCGATACTTCAGTAAGGAATCGTTCAAGACACTGTACACCGTGTACGTCAGGCCCATACTGGGGTATAAAGCACCAGTTTGGAACCCACACCTGGTAAAGCACGTCAAGAAATTAGAGAAAGTGCAAAGGTTTGCAACAAGGCTAGTTCCAGAGCTAAGGGGAATATCTTATGATGAAAGGTTAAGGGAAATCGGCCTGACGACACTGAAGGACAGGAGGAATAGAGGAGACATTATAACGACATAAAGACATAGAAAATACTGCTAGGAATAGATAAGGTGGATAGAGACAGGATGTTCCAGAGATGGAACACAGAAACAAGGAGTCACAGTTGGAAGCTGAAGACTCAGATGAGTCAAAGGGATGTTAGGAAGTATTTCTTCAGTCACAGAGTTGTCAGAAAATGAAATAGTCTGGGAAGTGATGTAGAGGAGGCAGGAATCATACATAGCTTAAGACGAGGTATGATAAAGCTCCTGCAGCAGGGAGAGAGAGGACCTAGCGATCAGTGAAGAGGCGGGGCCAGGTGATGAGTCTCGACCACTGCAACCACAAATAGGTGAGTACAAACACACACACACACACACACACACACACACACACACACACACACACACACACGAGAGTGATGTAGTGGAGGCAGGATTCATACATTGCTTTAAAAAGAGGTATGATAAAACTCATGGAGCAGGGAGAGGGTGGACCTAGTAGCGACCAGTGACGAGGCGGGGCCAGGAGTAATGACTCATCCCATGCAACCTCAATTTGATGAGTACAATTAGGCAAGTACACACTCATTTCAAACTGGGGGTCCCTAGGTGGTGATTGCAGTGATGTACAACCCGCCACAGAATAGCAGGAGGCCAAGACAAGAGTATGATGAGAGCAACAGAGCATTGGTGAGATGGCCAGACGGGCCCACATAGGCAAGGCAAAGTTACTTGTTGTGGGTGATTTCAGTCATAATGAGATTGACTGGGAAAACCTGGAGCCACATGGAGGACCAGAAACGTGGAGGGCTAAGATGATGTAGGTGGTACTGGAAAACCTCATGTGTCAACATGTTAGGGACACTACCAGAGAGGAGAGGATGATCCAGCAAGACTGGACCTCATATTCACCTTGAGTAGTTCAGACACTGAGGACATATAAGATGTCCTCAATGTCGGAGCTATTGAGCTTCGAATACATGGTAGAGTTACAAGTGGAGAGGGAACCAGAATGAGTAGGACGGGAGAAGCCAAACTAAAAAAGAGGAGATTACACAGGCATGTGGAAATCCCTCTATGAGGTTCAGTGGGAAAGAGAACTGATGAGAAAATCTTTAAGTGAAATGATGGAATATGTGACAACAAAATGCGAGGAAAACGAGAGATTCGTACCCAAGGACAACATAAACAATAAGAAGACCAGAACGAGTCCTTAGTTTACACAGTGGTGTAGAGAGGCCAAAACTAATTGCGATAGAGAATGGAAAAAGTATTTAAGAAAAAAGACCCAGGAAAATAAGGAGAGTAATCGAAGAACCAGAAAGGAATATGCACAGATAAGGAAGAAGGCCCAGTGGCAATACAAAAACGACGTAACATCGAAGGCCAAGTCTGACCCGAAGCTGTTGTAGAGCCTCATCAGGAGAAAAACAACAGTCAATCAGGCTGAGGAAGGAAGGAGGTATGTGCTACTAGGAGAGGTTAAGGAAAATCGACCTGACAACATTGGGGAACAGGGAGGACATGATAACGACATATAAAATACTGAGAGGAATTGATAAGGTGGATAGGGACAGGATGTTCCAGAGATGGGAAACAGCAACAAGGCATCACAACTGGAAGTTGAAGACTCAGATGATTCACATAGATATTAGTAAATATTTCTTCAGTCATAGTTGTCAGGAAGTGGAACAATCTGGAGAGTGATGTAGTGGAGGCACTACACACCCACATACACATCTTACACATACACACCCACATACACAACTTACACACACACACCCACATACACATACACATGCATACACAAACATATTGCTTAATTTGTTTGTTTTTATGAGACCTGTAGCTGAACTTTTTTTTTTAAGTAATTGTAAATCTTTGACTTTTATACTGAATTTGTAAAGAAATTTGTAAGAGTTTTTAGAATATTTTGGGAAACAGTTACACGAGAACCTTTGTTATCACGTTTCAAAGACACTTGTCATGCAAGTTTATTTCTATAGATTTTTAAGAAAATTTGTTGGAGTTTTGAAGGCTGTTTTTTTAAGACCGCTGTTCACATTAACTCCAGAGATGTTATAAATAACAGCGGCACTCTAAGGTAACAACAGTACTCTACTGTAAACGAGTTATGGTACTTTGTTACAGCTTGACAGCTTAACAGAGATGATATAGTACAATTAGCTCTGTTACAGCTTGACAGCTTAACAGTGATAATATAGAACAAGAAGCTCTGTTACAGCTTGACAGCTTAACAGAGATGATATAGAACAAGAAGCTCTGTTACAGCCTGACAGCTTGACAGTGATGATATAAAGCAGCTCTGTTACAGCTTGACAGCTTAACAGTTATGATATAGTGTCGTGAAAGGTTCTTAAGGGGAATGATGGTGAATGATAACTCACAGATGTATATTGGGAATATATAAGTAGGAAGCTCAGTCTGCAGTCTGATGTCCTGACTGCCTGAGGTTAAATGTCTGACTGACAATATTTGAAGTCTGTGGTATCACAGCTAACGTATTCAAAATATGGTGACAGCTCGGCGACGCTAACGTATGGCGTCCCCGACATTCAGGTAATTACAAAGATACAAACTTGTCAAGCTCTGGCCTGATTCTATACAATACTTGAATATGTTATACACAATAATATGGTGTATACTTGAATATAATAATTAGCACATACTTAAATGTAATTCATTATTACTGATATAATTGATTGAAATCTATTGTAATGCATTACAAATTATGATAAATTTCATATCATGGTGGATCACAGAATTAATGAAAATATGAGTAAACAATAGATAATTTGATCGATCGATTGTTGTTCACGTGATCTACGAATTCTGAGGAAATTTATTTACAGAGAACATGAGAACGTGAACATTTATATATAAAAAATTATTGAGTACTTTTTTGGTATATACTATTCATCTATACAGGTTATTTACATTAACCCAAACTCTGCTATAGTGAGGTTTACATATGCAGTGTTCATCATCTCGAGAGACATATATCATAATCTACACTTGGAAAACCCTAGAAGGGATGGTCCCGAATCTGCACACAGAAATCACTCCCTACGAAAGTAAGAGACTGGGCAGGCTGGATAGATACTTAAAGTCGGTGCCGGACTACTTGCGGCCACCAGTAACAGCCTAGTTGATCAGGCCTTGATCCACTGGGAGGCCTGGTCGTGAACCGGGCCGCACGGGCATTGATCCCCGGAATACCCTTCAGGTAGGGGGGTAAGATTCTGTTGCAACTGCTAGCATATGTTGTTGAGGAGGATCAACATTTTATTAACAGCTGAAACTTGAGGGTCCCTCATTACTTGTCTTGTACAAAGAGAATAGCAATAATCGGATTGTTCATATGTCTGGTTATTAGAGGAAGAAGGTACTGGGTCAGAAGGACTGTTAGAGTCTGGCTCGTCTCTGGGTACTAGGAATCTCATCAGCTTCATCACATACAAGCTGCTTATGGTCTAAGTGCGATTCCTTATTATCTGCAGTACTAATTTGTCTTAGCCTTATATTTATTTCCATTGCTATGTTGAACTACTCGGTCGGGACCGATGAACTTTTGGTCAAGCTTTGACACTGCAGATGTTTTATTGAAATTAGCTAATATAACTCTCCAGCCTACTTTAATTTTGGTTGGTTTTGCTAGAGTGTTAGTGACTCTTGTAAATAATGCCATTGACTTATGAAGTGTTTCTCTGATTCTTCTGAAGACACTTTGAGCTAAGCTGGTCCGAGTTGCTATGAAGTCATCTGCATTATAATTTGTTTCGAAGTGGAATATAACAGCTCATATGGTAAATGCTTATCTACACAATACAACACATAATGTGGAGTGTCACCTATAGAGTCATTGTAAGCAGAATTTATGGCACACTGAACATCAGGTATAACTTCATCCCAGGTGGCACTAATGGGATTGATAGTGGCACTCAAAACATAAAGTACTTTCTTATTGATTCTTTCCGCTAAACCATTGCTGGCAGGATGGTGAATGGTTGACTTAGGGATCTTTTACAAGGAACAAAACTTTTCAAGAATCTCATTAAAGAATTCAGCTCCGTTATCTGTTACTAGAGACTTAGGAGTGGTATGCCTGCAGATTATGTGTTCCTTAAACACTTTAGTTACTGTCTCGGCAGTCTTATCTGCTATAGGAATTAACTCACAATATCTGTTGATGGTCTACCATAGCACACACATTCTTGTTGCTCTGGAGGGAACATTGGAAATTGGTTAACAAATCTAGTGCAACTCTTTCCCAAGGTTCACAGGTAGTGGGATACACCTGGATAGGATTAGCACCACTAACATTTCCTTTGTGCTGTGTACAAGCACTACATTTCTTAGCATGTTTAGAAATGTTTGTTGCTATACGAGGCCAAAAGTATTTCAATCTGGCTTGTTTCACAGAACGACCCATGCCAGGATGTGCAACACCTGGTATATCGTGAACTAACTGTAAGGCTACATTCACTAGTGACTGTGGAATTACTAACTGATGTACACTTCTGCTAGGAGTACCCAGATCGGCTATGCGATACAGTAATTCTTGGTTCATCACAAAGTCACTGATAGGTGCTGGTGGCTTCACAGAAAGAGTTCGATCTTCCTGTAGAAAGAATCAAATTACACCAGACCATATAGGATCTATTAATTGAGCATTCTTTACTTCCTCAGCAGTGAATGGAGGATATACTACTACTTTACTAATGTGTCGAGATAAAGCATCTACAATTACATTTAATTTACCTGGCAAGTGTTCGAAGGTTGGATTGATCTCTTGGTTAGTCAAGGACCATCTGGCCAGTCTTCCAGTTGCTTGGTTATTCTGGAATAAAGGAATCACTGGAGAATGATCTGTCACGACATAAACCAAGTATTGGTATATGATGTCTCGGAAGTGTTTTAAAGACCATATTATTGCTGAAGCTTCTTGTTCAGTTACTGTATAGATACATTCTGCCTTTGTAAGGACACGACTACCAAATGCAACTGCATTGTCCCTACTATCGATCATTTGAGCTAGAATGGCACCTATGCCAATAGAATTATCGCCCGTTGTTAGAAACGCTTTGAAAAATCTGGGAATTTCAAAATAGGAGCAGAAGTTCTCTCTCTTGGAGAGTTAGGAATGCTCTTGCTTGACGGAAGGTCGAAACAAATGGAGCGTCTTTCTCAAGCATTAGAGGAGCTGCTACAGAAGAAAAATTGGCAATGATAGATCTGTAAAAGCCTGATAAGCCCACAAAAGAAATTATGGCATCAGCAGTTTTGAGAGATGGAAAATTTTGCACAGCAGTTACTTTACTTTGGTCAGTCATAACCTATCTAGGGGTGACTGTGTTAACAAGAAACTTGATCTCTGATCTGAAAAAAATAACATTTAGACAGTTTGATCTTTAAATTGGCTTCTTCAAGCTTACCGAGCACCAAATCAAGTCTTTTGAGGTGCGTCTCTACGTCTTATGACATGACGTTCACGTCATCTAGGTACATCAGGAGTGCGTTACCTATGAGGCCTCTAAGTATGTTCGTCATGAGCCTCGAGAGTGTGATAGGTGAGGAGCGTAAACCGAAGCAAATTCTGAGGAAATAAAAATGACCTGTAGGAGTGGAAACTGCGGTTAGCTCTTGTCTGTCCTCGTGAAGAGGGACTTGCCAAAACCCTTGTAGCAAGTCTAGGGTCGAAAATATCACAAAGTACAGGAAATGGGAAACGATATGGTATCGTTTTAGCATTCAGCTTCCTAAAGTCCATTACCAGGTGCCAAGTACCGTCCTTCATAGTTACTAGGATCAAGGGTACATTTAATTAAAGGTAAATTACTATGTCCAATGACACTGTCACTGACTAAGTCTTCTGCGACAGCACCTTGCGAATGAGGCATTATGTATGCAGGTGGGACAGTAGGTTCGTTAAACCCATCTTCTCTCCTGGTAAAGCAATGGCTCTACGACGTTCAACAGCTGCAACACACTTATAACTTTGTCTGGGAAGTCAGTAGGAGCAAAATCTTTCTCTCCCCGGTTGAAATAGCACCGACCGACTGGTCAGGGGACAACTCATCCACTACCCGAACAGGATATAGATAGTGAACAAGGTCAACGATGGTGGTGTTTGCTCTGAGGCAGACAATCTGACCAAAGGTATTTCCTAGGAAGAAGTGGATCTTGTTATCTCTTACAACATTTAAGGACGGTTCGACATACAAGAATCACTGTCAACTAGGACATTTCACCATCTGGACATCTGAAACACGAGGGACAGCAACAGATACTCTAGTGAGTGCACTAGCTGCAACAGAAACATCTTTCTGCATATGGCCTGTTATTTTAAGAGATGGCATAACTTGTTTCAAGTAGTCATTTTCTGACAAAGCTTTTGCTGTGGAGGAACTACCACTTGAACAAGAAGCTCAGCACCCAAGGTTGTCTGAGGTTCTTCTGACACTTGAGGCAACTGTGCACTATCCTGCATGCATGAATAACAAAAAAGCCACAATAACATGACTGGAACAATACACACACACCCCCACACACATAAGAGAGGAGCTTACGACGACGTTTCGGTCAGACTTGGACCATTTACAAAGTCACACTAACACAAAAAACAGGTAGAAGTGGTTATATATAGGCCAGCAGACAGGGGAGGGCACAAGAAAGTGGTGGAGGAGTAATAGTGGAAATAGTAGGGGTAGTGGAAGTAGTAGTAGTGGAGTCAGTCATATTCTCAAAAAGAGGAGCACTGCAATAAAGCTGTATGAATCTTAGCCCTGGCTTTGTCTCTGTAGATGCTTTCCTCTCCCATTACATTGTTAAATGCTCCATACTTCAGAACACCCGTGACTTAACCTGATTCCTTCCCCTTCTATCTCTTTCCCCTTCTCCTTTCTCCTCTGTGTTTTCTTTCTTTTGCCTTGTATTTGTCCTCTTTATTTTATTTTCATTTTTTCCGTCTGTGTTCTTGTCCTTACCCTATGCGGGCCGCCAGCTTTATTGCAGTGCTCCTCTCTCCCAGAATATGACTGACTCCACTACTACTACTTCCACTACCACTACTACTTCCACTATTACTCCTCCACCACTTTCTTGTGCCCTCCCCTGTCTGCTGGCCTATATATAACCCCTTCTACCTGTTCTTTGTGTTAGTGTGACTTTGTAAATGGTCCAAGTTGGATCGAAACGTCGTCGTAAGCTCTTCTCTTCTATGTGCGGGTTGTGTATGTACTGCATGCATGAAGTTGTAGGAGTTTGAGTTACAGACAGGAATGACAGGATTACTAGTGCCTGACCGTTGGTTACATTCTCTAGAGAACGCACAAGTCTGTGAGGACTTAATCCGAACTTCATACACCGCAGCAGTATGTCAGATTTTGGATCCAATCTGGTAACCCCAGAATGGGACGATCAAGTCGTCAATTTGGGCATGCCATTGGTGAGGATCAAGCACAATATACAAGTCATGCATTCATGCAAATTCCAATAGATCACTAAGGAAACAAATCTGATCTACAAGAAAGGAAGCAGAAACGTCACTACCTTGGATAGAAAAGGTGAGGAAAGTGTGACTGGACAAGCAGGTCCTCCACTAAGGGTGGAAGGACACGACGTTGCTGTTTATCCTAAAACTAGCTCGATTTGATTATGTTAAGGTGTGCTCCAGAGTCCAGGAACACATGAACGGTCTGATTATGTTAACGTGTGCTCCAGAGTCCAGGAACACATGAACGGGCTCATGGAGTACAGTAGCTTCTATTAAGAGGCCTATTCTTGCATTATAATTGATGTGCGTCAAAGGAATTACGAACAGGGGTGGAATATCCACTATCAAGTGGGTAATAATATAAGATACTCTCTACAGTACTAATGAACAAAATAAAGAAAATAAATGCAAGATCACTGTGAATGAATAACACAGCAACAGAATTAACACACCACTTTACTCAAGGGAAAAAATACTTAGGTTTGTAGAGAATAAAAAAATATATATGGGATACAGGATAACACAGAGAAAATGGTGATACAACACTGAGGGTATTGTCAGAAAAGTGTCACACTGAACACAAGAGAGAAAACTAAGGAATAAGACTTTCTGAAACAATTTATTAGCCTCTATTCACTTTAGGCTATTAAATGTTCTCGACGCATACGCAAATGTCTGTAAAAACGATGGAAGAATGTTGATTGAAGGTCGTGGCAGTGGAGAGTGTTGGTGACATTAGAACATAAGAGAGGAGGAACACTTCATAGGCGAACACTCACAGTTCGTCGAAACTAGACGATAATGCACACTAGGTGACCTCGGTGTCTGGGATTCCATAAATCTGGCGCACAGAAGAAAGATTGCTTGACCCGGTCCCTCGGCAAAGTAATTATAGGAGAAATAAAATAGGAGACAGGAGTCAGGCAGCTGGAGGCAGTAAGCTGGATGTTGTCGTGGGTGAGTGGTGGGGAAGCGTGACGTCACGACTGGTTCTTCCCGCAGTTCAACTGAACACCAAAACAACAACCACAAAATACCATAGGTTCTCTCTCTCTCTCAACTGGGTTGGCTTGCTGGGTTAATCGAACACCTGGGGAAGGTTGAGACGGCTGGAATACTTGCAAACGAGTCTGGCTTGACTGTCTTAGAATCGTAAATTCACGTGAACACTGCTGGCATAATTTGTCGAAAAGGGTTCTTAAGTGGAGTGATGGTGAATGATAACTCACTGAGATGGTTATATATATATATATATATATATATATATATATATATATATATATATATATATATATATATATATATATATATATATATATATATATATATATATATATATATATATATATATATAAAAAAATGCAAAGATCACAGTAAACAGGTGATATCAAAATATGCAAGAAAACCACTATGAAAAATAGAAGAATTCAAGCGCTTCGTGACTACTCACATTATCAAGGAACTATAACGTTATAGTTCCTTGATAATGGTAGTCACGAAAGGCTTGAATCTTCTATTTTTCATAGTGTTTTCTTGCATATATATATATATATATATATTGGGAATATATAAGTAGGAAGCCCAGTCTGATGTCCTGACTGCCTGAGGGTACGTGTCTGACTATGCCCTTACAGCAGGGATGTCATAGCAGTTCAAACTCTGCTGACCTGGCAGTATATGAAGTCTGTGACATCAAGGCTACTATCTGAAATATGCTGACAATAGTACAAGTAGCTGTTACAACTTGACAGCTTAACAGTAATGATATAGTACAATCAGTATTCTAGAGCAGTGCTTCTCAATCTTCTTACCCTGGAGTTTACATGGAACCCTCGAAATAATTTTCATGTCTTGAGGAACCCCTACATAAAAATTATAATATATCATTATTAATATATTTCTATCTCTTTTATAAACTTAAAGTTCATATGGAAAATATATTTTTTTCTGATAACTGGTTTAAGTTAAAAAATAACTTACGTTTTTCTCAAGTTTATTGACAATGATAAAAAAAAAAAAACTGAAATCAATCTGATTGTTCAATAGACCTCATACTTAAATTTTTCAAATTCATATAACATCCCCAAATGATGGGTAAAATTTACTAAATAAGGCGTGTGAATGAGGGAGTGTCCCTGGACGCCAGGAAGCAGTCTGGTCTGATGGACACCGTGTATGTGTCCTGTACTCGAGTGAGTCACTTGATCATACAGAAATTCGTTACTTACAGCTCCAGTCCGCTAAACGCAGTTCTTCTTTGTTGGGTTTATCAGGGCCACTGACAGCATAAGCCGTATCGAGTCCGGCTTCCCGATGTTCGGGGAAAATTTGTTGCCCGAAGCTGGGCGATGAAAGAAAAGGAACAAAAGTTCCTTTGGAAATAGAGATAGAAACTTGAAAGTTTCCGATTAGGTCCGGTGGACCCCTTGCCAAGCCTAAGCAAAGCGGGTCCCCCACACCCCCACCTGAGTACAGTAACCGGCTTCCCACCAAAGACCGTTAAATAATTATCGGCAGAGCGGAAAAAAATGGAGCTGGCTAAAAGTAAGCCGATGAACAAATGCCCCTCCTGTAGAGTGCCCGGCGGGCAAAATAGATGAGGACAAGCGTCCCAGAGAGAACGGGGGAAATTTGTCACTGATACTCAGGCGAGAGACGTCCACACCCGACGAAGGCTGGCGCAGAAGTCCCGCTAAAGGCAGTTTCACACTGGTGTCGAATAGACGTCGCTAAATATATTTCCTATGATTATTCTAATTTTAAATGGTATAACAGGTTGAAGACTTTATTATAATACCCTAGAATTTTCCAAGAATATTTCGTACGTGTATAGGAAGATTACGAATATTAAATTAAACACAAAAATGTCTCTAAAATGCATTTACAGTTGATTAGTCTATTTATCACTTTCTCTCGGAACCCCTAGCTACCTCTCTCGGAAACCCTAGCGACCTCTCTCGGAACCCCTAGCGACCTCTCTCGGAAACCCTAGCGACCTCTCTCGGAAACCCTAGCGACCTCTCTCGGAAACCCTAGCGACCTCTCTCGGAACCCCTAGCGACCTCTCTCGGAAACCCTAGCGACCTCTCTCGGAAACCCTAGCGACCTCTCTCGGAAACCCTAGCGACCTCTCTCGGAAACCCTAGCGACCTCTCTCGGAACCCCTAGCGACCTCTCTCGGAAACCCTAGCGACCTCTTGCGGAAACCCTAGGGTTCCGGGAAACCCCGGTTGAGAAACGCTGTTCTAGAGGTTTGGTTTTATGTTAAGTGGCTGAAGGTAAGAAAATATTACAATAAAATGGTTATTAGATGAAACTGAATTCCTCTGAGGAAAGTATAATTGATAACCATAGAAAATATGTTTTTGAAAAGTTAATTTAGAAATTAAAAAATGAAATTGCAGCAACTGTTGAAGGCATCATGGGAAGGTGCAGTTCTGAGTAACAGAAATTGGCAGACAGAAGGATTTATTGTCGAACTTTCGCAGACTAAAGAAACAGTGAAGAAAATTTTGAGTTACGAGCAGTGTGTAGAATACTGCTGGGAAGATTATTTTTAAATAAGAAGAACTTTGACATTATAAGAAAAACTTAGTGAAAACGGCATTGCTCAGAATATAAATGGTTAACAGTTAGCTCAGTGGATGATTTCATTGTGTCTTTACTAGGTCTTCCCAAAATACTTAATGTTAAAAATACAAGTAGAATTGCTAAAAATCAGGCAGATCGAGCAGTATTTAGAGGAAGCTAACAATCATTTGCACATTGTATTCACCGATAATGTGAACATTTATTACGACAATTAAATTGTTAATGTTTTATCTGTTATAAATACGACATTAAACCTGCACTGCTTGCACAAAAAAAAAACATTATTATTACACACATTATGTGAACGATGACACTTTGCTTTTAACGCTTACTCGATAAAATTAAAATTATGTATTCAACTCGACAAATAGATAATTAAGACACTTGTACAACGGTTAGGTATAAAGATACCAAATTGTTGCATGTCTTTATTAACTTCTTGATAAACGCAACAATCCTCTCAACAACAGTCATAATCCGTTACAGATTGTACAGCTTTGTCTTGGATGGTATTGGGAACTTTTTCTAGTGCGCGCTGACGACCCGCAGCAGGTATTGCTTTTAGGTCTTATTTCCTCAGCGCTGAGTTGCATGACTGTGAAAAGCGACACTTTCGGCACAGTTGTTGACGACTGTGAGAAGTAAGTCTCATTTGGACTTGAGGAGCGACTGGTATGTAGAGTCCAAGTGCTACAGTGATGGGGCTTTTGTCTACAACACCTTGGTCGTTTTTCACCATCCGTGGAGATAAAGTTGAGCGTCTTTAAAGACACTATTGTTATACGCGTCCAGTTGAATACGATAGTCAAGAATCTAGCGTCCAGCCTGAGCCGTCGGGAAGGCGAAAAGTTGTTGAATAAACTCAATTTGCAACAACTTGGTATCTTTGTTAAGAAGACAATCTGCAACGACTGCGTATCTTCACTAAGACGACAATTCGTGAGGGACTTTTCAATTCAATGCTGAGATTACGAACCTGAAACAGAGGAAGATGAGGTAATGGGTTCCTCTGGCTTGTTAGATGTTGAGTCCCTTAGCAGCCCGTCCCCTTACACACACATACATCATTATTCTTGTAAAAACAGTCAGCTGGGTGGCTGTTGACGAGCCTTGAACAGTTGCGCAGTGGCTGCCCGTAGCTTGTTCGAACAACAAACTTTTTTTTGTATAGTCTTTTGTCTCACATTTACAGGTTTTCTGTTGTAATTTAACATAACATAACCTAGCTTAACTCAGCCCAACCTAGCCTAACATAACCAGACCTAACGTAACGCAGCTAACTGTAAACAAATGAAAATATAATTTTGCTATTAGGAAGATGGGTTGGCAGCAGAGGCAGAAGGCTGAACACTTATATACTGGAGCAGAAGAGAGATATATCTCTCACAAGTTAGCTAACTCATTACTGGAAGTAGATCATGAACAAAAGTTTGGTGATAAATTAGCAATATAGAAGCAAAAGTTATTTTCTGTTCCAAGATTCCACATTGTTACCATAACAGACAAGTATCATTACATTAAAAGAGTACATTACCATTATTAATGGAAAAAACAGCCTACTTGTTGACCTCTGCCCCAACCGTTGGGCATGACTTACTTCCACTACTGTGTTGTTCTGCCAACCAGTAACAATTCCTTTAACTGTTGCATCTCTCTACTGCTCCAGTGTATAAGCTTCAAACTTCCTGCTGGTGCTTCAGATTGATCAGGGTAAGGGACTGAAATTTTTTAAATCAACTCTGAAGGATGATTGCTTCATCTTCCACTGTCTCCAGTATGTTATCTCGGTTTGTTTAGAATCGTGTCATTACGATTTCGAGTCATAATAAGCCAGTAGTTAGCAATACGTCATCATGAGGAAGGTAACCCAGGTTTTGCACATGTGTCTTGGTATTCCATTGATGTTATGATGTAAGAAGTTGATAAATTAGACACATGTGCCACATTTCGGTATCTTTATTATAGAAATGTTTCGTCCCTCAGTGGCTTCCTCAGTACAAAAGAGAGAAGAATGGTTGAGGATCAGAAGAATTTTGAGGTAATCAGTCCCTCAGGCTGGAGTCGATGTAATCAATCCATCAATCTTGATAAGAATAAAGCATATGCGCGATGAAGGGGCTTATATACTGCAAATAGGTGTGGTGAATTTGCCCAACGTAACACCGCCCACGATTGCTTCACCTCACCAGTTTGTATTATAGAAGCCCCATCCTCGCGCATATGCTGTATTCTTATCAAGATTGATGACTGATTACATCGACTCTGGGTTGAGGGACTGATTGCCTCAAACTCCTTCTGATCTCTAACTATTCTTCTCTGTATTGGACTGAGAAAGCCACTGTGTGGCGAAACGTTTCTACAATAGAGATTCCTAAGTGTTGCACATGTGTCTAATTTATCAACTTGTCGGTTCTCTGAACCATTTATCTACATTCAAGAAGTTGTTGACCATTGTTAGTTAAGTCTTACCATCTATGTTATTGTCAAAGAGGTCGAGTGGCGCTAGGTGCTAAGAGTACCATAAATGTCAATAAAACGCCTTCATTATAAAGAACCTTCATCTCCAGTCACAAGTCTGGAACACAAGTTTCGATCTTGGTAGACTCGGCCACCCATTGAGCACTGGAAGGCCTCAAAACATCATGAGCTCATCGTTACCACTGCAGATAGATGGAAGGAATTCAGCGTGAAATTAGTTTGCAATATAAATTCCAATCAATACATGGCAGTTTCTCGAGAGCAGTAGGTCTCTTGGATGACGCAGTTTGTGAGGCGTATTTCGTTGTTTCAGGGCAGTTAGAGGCACTTTCTGACATACTTCATTTTTAAGCTTATTTCGACCTTTCAGAGTAATTGGAAGGATTTTCTGTCATAATTGTTTTGCTAAAATACGCATATATCACACTTTTAATCGAAACTGCTGCTATAATTGCATTTTTGGGGAACCTTTATACCAAATCATATATATTATCTTACTTAGGCTGCCAGAAACTAGTCTCCGCATTCGATATAACTTTATTATTAATTTAAAGAATGTGTTTTAAAATGTAATTGTCCCGTAACAATTACTAAAATGAAAAAAATATTGCACTCTGCTGCCAGCCTGCCACTTAATGAATGTATAATCTACATTCTGCATAAATCCATTTGTTTATAGAACTATAGGTAAAATTATATTATACATCCAGTTAAATGAATTTTTTTTTATTTAATAGACATATTTCATCATACATAGTAATAATACAATAAAAAAAACATAACCAAAATTAACAATTACTCCCAGAAGGATATGACACGTAACTGTACATTAGTTACCCACACAAACTGACTTTACGTATACAGCAAATTTTAACATGATATTCTCTATAAATGAAAACTTGACTACAAAACAAACCATACAAGGTTCAAACACCGTAAACCATAAACATCTCACACTCAAAAGGCTCAAAACAAACAGTGGGATGTAAACAAACCCCACTTACAATAATGACAAAAACAGAAAATGATGATATTTATGAAACATAGAAAACATTACACTGCAACCTTAACACCTATTTTTTTGTTTTAATAAAAATAATAAATATGTACAATCATACATTACACAACCCAACAACAAGAGATAATAAAACAAGTCCCATGATACATTAACTCATAGCATAAGGAAGAATACACACAATCCTTGAATAAAAGCAGTACTTATCACCATAATAACCCACAGATCACTCGAACAAACACAACCCCAAAACCCACACAATTATTATAATCAAAAGAAGCGCTAAACCAAAATCCACACAAAATAACCATTACATCTCCATGGTACAACTAAAGATACCATCTATGACCGCATCAATATGCTTTTAACAGAAAGACTTAAAATCAAAAGGTTCAACTCCCTAATAATAATAATAATATCTTTATTTACTACAAGTACATGTACATGGTATACAGGCCTAGCTGACATCAATGACATACTACTATATAGAAAGTCCCTTGTTATGCTGAGCATTTCGGGCAGATTAGGTCAGTGTCCTAGGATGCGACTCACACCAGTCGACTAACACCCAGGTACCCATTTTACTGATGGGGAACATAGACAACAGGTGTAAAGAAACACGTCCAATGTTTCTGCCCTGGCTGGGAATCGAACCCAGGCCCTCGCCGTGTGAAGCGAGAGCTTTAGCCACCAGAGCCCCATAAACCTGAACACTAAACATCCTGAAGGAACACGAGTTAACATTATTGATATGGGACCATGACTCATCCTGACATAATTAATTACATAATGAACACACTGTTAACAATATGAAAACTTATTTTTTATATATAAGCACTATTATAAAATACATATACTGAAACCCTTGAAAACAAGGGTAAAACACAATGTAACTTAGTAACACCCCACAGGGTACATAATATACCTATTTCACTCTGAATAATAACAAAAACTACAATATCAATAATGATAAGGAAAATATCCCACAAACTATTATATTTACAATCTTGATGCATAACATTATCTTGAAAGTTACCATGAATACAAAGCAATAGCACCTCACAGGCATCACTCACAAGGCCTCACAGGACCTAACAAGCGTGCACTATCCACTCATAACTCCTAGCCATCCTGCTAGCTCAAAACTTGCAGCAGCAACATCCTATCTCAAGTGCCGTGCTATACATAGAACAAAAAAAAAACCCGAAAAAACCAAAAGGCTGCAAACAGGGAAAGCCACCTCTCAATGAAACCCCCCACACCCACCAACCCCCCCTCCCGTCCTCAGTCCCCCAGAGTTCACACAAAACGTGACACACAACTCCATGCATCCCCCCTCCTGCCAGTCCAAAGTCAGGTTACACATTCTCAAAATGAGTCGTCCACTGTCAAACCCCCCCTCCCCCACAACACAACATACACTTTCCCACTCTACATTCATGCCTAAATGCAACCAAGACAAACACTCCCTCAACCTCACCCCATCCTACGTAAATAGCCCCTTTCATCGTAGCACACTCCCCACCCCCAATAACCCCCCCACCGTAAGTTCCCTATAACCATCAGTAAAAAACTTAGCCCACCCCTCCCCATATAATAACCTGTTCCTACATTTCGTTCTATACATAGCTGCAGCAATAGCCCTTATCCGAACACCCCCAGGTTGTTCCCTCAAAGCCCAAGATACAGTCACAAAATCCATTGCCAAATACATGAGCCCCACCTAACACATCCCTCCACCCCCTTATATCTAAACACATAAACCTCAATGCATTAATCCCCTCCCCATTTCTCTTACTACTCCCCCCACCCAACACCGGACATCCTCGAGGTGATCACAAAAATATAACCCATGATACGTCGTGTCCTCTCCTCCACACCTAACACACCAGGCATCCCCTGCTGACCCCATTTTGAACAAAACTGCCATGGAAGCAAGTACCCCATGCAAAAAACTAAACATGACCTCCCTTGACCTCGCCTTCAACCACATACCAATTATACACTGGAAGCACTGCTTCCCCCTCATAAACCTCCCTTCCTCCCCCGACTCTCCCCAATACACTAGCCGTAACATTCCCCGGATTCCTCACACTCAAAAGCCTGCACAACATATTCCCACACTGGTCCAACTCCTTCCCCCTCCACCATTTCTTCAATACCCCCATGACCCCAGCCACTCGTTTCCTCTGTACCCCTCCCCTCTCCAGAAAGCAGGACTTCACATACACACTCCTGACACGCATCTCCAAATTAATTAACCCCATACCCCCCAAACCCACCCTCTTCATTACAACTTCCTTTCGCAACCAATGCCTACCATACCCCCATACATACCTGAAGATCCTTCGTATCAACTCCGCAACATCGCCTTTCAGAATTGGATAAATCCTCGCCACATGCCATATCTTACTATAAACCAAAACATTCACCACAATCACACGCTGCAACATAGTTAACCCCCCGGTCTCCACCCATTCATCCGTTGTAATGCCCTAGTCATTACACCTCCCACAGTAACACGTCTTGCTTCACCCAAATCATTAATAAAAATGATACCACATATCTTTAATCTATCGGCAACTGACCACCCACACCTCAACCCCAACCCTCCACCCACCCACGTCCCTACTTCCAATAGGCAAGACTTGGCCCTATTAATCCTCATAACTGTCGCTCTCCCAAAAATCCCCACGATCGTCCCTACAGCCTCCAAACTCCTCCCCCTCCTCATCAGCAAGGTAGTATCATCCACGTAACCAATAATACCTCCATCACCACTTAAACTCCCACACCCCCCTCCCACTTCTGTCTTAACTAATCTATACAATGGGTCCTGCAGACATGCAAAAAGCATTTGCGACAGGGGACAACCCTGCTGCAACCCCTTCCCCATACACACTTCTCCACCCACCAACCCATTAACTTGTACTCTCACTCTTGCCACTTGTGGAGTTGAGAGTGCCGCTTGTGGAGTTGAGAGTGCCGCTTGTGGAGTTGAGAGTGCCGCTTGTGGAGTTGAGAGTGCCGCTTGTGGAGTTGAGAGTGCCGCTTGTGGAGTTGAGAGTGCCGCTTGTGGAGTTGAGAGTGCCGCTTGTGGAGTTGAGAGTGCCGCTTGTGGAGTTGAGAGTGCCGCTTGTGGAGTTGAGAGTGCCGCTTGTGGAGTTGAGAGAGCCGCTTGTGGAGTTGAGAGTGTCGCTTGTGGAGTTGAGTGTGCCGCTTGTGGAGTTGAGTGTGCCGCTTGTGGAGTTGAGAGTGCCGCTTGTGGAGTTGAGAGAGCCGCTTGTGGAGTTGAGAGAGCCGCTTGTGGAGTTAAGAGTGCCGCTTGTGGAGTTCTTCATAGGTCAGTTTGAGACACTGTACAGCTCCTGGTTTATGTAAATTACCTGATTACCGGTTTTTAGTGAAACATATTCTTGTGTGTTGAAACATATTCTTATTTGCAAACAATATCTCTCAGTTCACAGCAAGATTCAAACCTGCACACTCTGCTTCAAACTACGCATTGGCTGTGTGGTAAAAGTACTGGGTTCGATTCCCGGCGAGGGTAGAAACATTGGGCGTGTTTCCTAACACCGGTTGTCTATGTTCACCCTTCAGTAAAGTGGGTACCTGGGTGTTAGTCGACTGGTGTGGGTCGCATCCTGGGACACAATTGACCTAATTTACCCAAAATGCTCTGCATAACAGGGAACTTTCTATATAGTAGTTTGTTATTGATATCAGCTATGACTGTATACCTTGTACATGTACTGGTAGAAATGAAGATATTATTATTATTATTATTATTATTATTACTGTAATGCAGGGCTGTGGTTCGTACGTTGGCTTACGGGCTGCCGGCAGTAATAGCCTAGTTGCTCAAGCCCCGAACCACTGTGAGGCCTCATGACCGAGCAGCGGGGGCGTTGACCCCCGGAACACCCTACAGGGAAAGCAAAAGACTCGGCAGACGATGCAACATTTCCCCAATAAAAAACAGGGACGCTACGAGTACACGGAGAGACAACACAATAAGTGTCAGGGGCCCAGACTGTTCAACTGCCTCACATCATGCATAAGGGGGATTACCATTTGACCCCTGGCTGTCTTCAAGAAGGCACTGGACAGGCACCTGAAGTCAGTACCTGACGAGCCGGGCTGTGGTTCGTAAGGCAGTTTACGTGCAGCCAGCAGTAACACCTTGGTTGATCAGACCCGGATCCGCCACGAGACCTGGTCTCAGACCGAGCCGCGGGGGCGTTGACTCCCGAAACCCTCTCCAGGTAAACTCCAGGTATACAAACAAGATGAAAGTAGAGTATGAAAGAAGGGTACCGGAAGACGCTGGGTAAGACTTCAGAAATTATAAAAATAAATTGGTTATTGGAATTTAACCCAAACTAAATCAAAGTTTAAAACTTGGGAGATACGAACATAAGATCGAAAACTAAGTGTCTTCTGCGGAAGTTCTTTTTTTTTCTCTAAGAAACGTTTACGAAAACAAAGTTGGAAATAATTATTACCTCAGTTTTATAAGCACGCCTCTGGCAAGACAGTGATGGAGTGAATGATGATGAAAGTTTTTCTTTTTCGGGTGGCCTTGGTGGCCACCCTGCTTTGGTGGCCACCCTGCTTTGGTGGCCACCCTGCTTTGGTGGCCACCCTGCTTTGGTGGCCACCCTGCTTTGGTGGCCACCCTGCTTTGGTGGCCACCCTGCTTTGGTGGCCACCCTGCTTTGGTGGCCACCCTGCTTTGGTGGCCACCCTGCTTTGGTGGCCACCCTGCTTTGGTGGGAATCGGGCGATGTGTTAATAAAAAAAAATCTGCCTCCTTAAGTGCACAAAGGCAAAATTTCATCATAAGAAGAGGGTGAACCAGCAAAATTAAGAGTGTCATTTAGGAACTTTGCTAAAACCTAGTTTTAAACCCTCTTTCTCTAACGCTTGCGACCTATTCTTGAGTATGAAGAACCGGTGTGGAGCCCTCGCCTACTAAAAGCCAAAATAAAATCTGAGGATGGAGGTGAGTCCTAAGGGGAGAATAAAGTTTGGTGTTTTAGCAGAAGAGACAGAGTTACATAGAAAGAAATAACTGACTCATATGTCACTGGAAGGGAGATACGATAAGGGTATACAAAATACCACGTGAAATAGAGAGGGAGGATGTAACGAAAACATTGGCTCATATAAATATTATAAAATGTTCCTTTAACGTCAAAAGTTCAACGATACAGTGAAAATGAACTCAGTTTTAGGGATTGAAAAAGAGATAATACAGTGAAAGTGGACTCAGTTTTAGGGATTGAAAAACAGATAATACAGTGAAAGTGGACTCAGTTTTAGGGATTGAAAAACAGATAATACAGTGAAAGTGGACTCAGTTTTAGGGATTGAAAAACAGATAATACAGTGATCAGTGGGTAGAGAGGAATGACAAGAGCTCCAGATTCAAAGCTAAAACTCCCCAACAACCGAAATAGTCACTTACAAACAGGAAATTACTCATCTACACACAGATGAGTCACGGTGGTCAAAAAAGTGAAACCAAAACAAAGCTGGATGAGGTAATGGTCAAGACAGACGCCAAACAAAGACGCAGGAACAGTTATGATAAAAGTCGTGGGGAGAGGAAGGAGCGAACTGGGTGCCGGCAAGAGACAAGAGAGAGGCCAGGAGCTGCAACCACTTACACCTCATACTAAAGTAAAAAAAAAGAACATAAGTGAAGAAGCATTGTAAATGAGGCTACACTGTAAACGAGGTTGCATTGTAAATGTGTTAGCATAGTAACTAAGGCAGCATTGTAAATGAGGTAGACTTGTGAATAAAGTTACATTGTAACTAAGGCAGCATTGTAAATGAGGTAGACTTGTGAATAAAGTTACATTGTAACTAAGGCAGCATTGTAAATGAGGAAGACTTGTGAATAAAGTTACATTGTAACTGAGGTAGCATTGTAAATAAGGTAGCATTGTAAATAAGGTAGCATTGTAAATAAGGTAGCATTGTAAATGAGTAGTATTACAAATCCTGTAGCTTTACGAATGATGTACCTTTGTAAATAATGTAGCACTAAATGATTTAGTTATATAAATGGGGCAACTTTGTAAATAAGATGGCATTGAAAAATGAGGCATTTTAAATGTAATATTGTAATTGGTGTAGAATTGTAAAAGAGTTAAATGGGGTAGCATGGTGCAGGAGGTAGCATTGTAAATGAAATAGCGTTGTAAATGCGGTTCCAATGTTAAAAGAAAAGCCTGGTAAATTAGGTAGAATTTGAAAGGATATTGCATTGTAAATGTGATTACTTTGTAAAGTGGTACCATCGTACCACATGCGAAAGAGGTAGCACTGTAAATAAAGAATCAATGTCCATGAAGAAACATTATAAATAAGGAAGCATTTGATAATAAGTCAGATGAGCAAATAGACAAATTAGGAAAGGAAATAGGAAATCAATTAATTAGGTTTTATTGATCTCTTACAGAATTTAGTTTGTAAAACACAAATGATTTGGAAATTCTAGTGGAAGAAAAACAGGAAAGTTGAAAAACTTTAATTTTAAATGTACACAATTAACCTTTTAACAAGACCTGAACTTTTTATGTTGGTGAAGTCGTCTTTATTGGAATTACCTTCTTTGTTGTTGGTGAAATGGTCTTAATTGGAGCACCTTTGGATCAAAATTGATAAGCCTTACATTCCTAGTGTGGTCTACCCTTAAGGGTCTTGGCTTCCTCATGTTTACAAAATTAATATTACCATAAAATTAAAGCATGGATAATCTAAAGTGATAAAACGAGTGTCTACAAACCTTTAAAGAAAGTTATCCCTAAGAAGAGACCTGATAGAAGCTCATTTATTACTACTTTAAAGTACAGTTTAAAGTAATGACTGCCTTACTTACATTGCAAGATGATCACTAGTAATTATGGAGAACTCATCTCTCTACCTGATAGCACTGCATCTTCAGTTACCAGATAACAGGCCACTAAATATTGATATTGCTACAAACCTGTGTTGTTTTTGAAGTAACAGTTAAGGTGTGATTAATGGTTTAAAATCGACAAGTTGAAGATTGAGACACTTATGCAACATATGGTAATCTTTACTGAAGAAAAGTTTCACCACACAGTGGCTTCATCAGTCCAATACAAAGCAGAAATGGGTAAGGAGAGGAGGAGTTTGAGGTAATCAGTCTGGAATAGATGTGTTCAGTCCATCAATCTTGATTGATGGACTGGAGGGAAGGCGGGGTAGGGGTCGGCCTAGGAAAGGTTGGAGGGAGGGAGTAAAAGAGGTTTTGTGTGTGAGGGACTTGGACTTCCAGCAAGCATGTGTGAGCGTGTTAGGTAGGAGCGAATGGAGACAAATGATTTTTAGGACTTGACGTGCTGTTGGAGTGTGAGCAAGGTAATATTTATGAAGGGATTCAGGGAAACCGGCAGACCGGACTTGGGTCCTGGAGATGGTAAATACAGTGTCTGCACTCTGAAGGACGGGTGTTAATGTTGCAGTTTTATAACTGTAGTGTAAACACGCCTCTGGCAAAACAGTGATGGAGTGAATGATGGTGAAAGTTTTTCTTTTTCAGGCCACCCTGCCTTGGTGACAGACGGCCGATGTGTCAATAAAAAAAAAAAATCAAATCGAGGAGAAAATATGAGTTGAAAAACTTGAAGTTCCAGAGTTTGCTGAAGACGATACCAATGAAGAGTCGCATTTCAACTCAAAATCCTAAACGGCCACTATAATAGAAGACATTGTAATTTGCGAAGATATCATAAAGGTACTTGTGTTCTTCAGTGGTAAGAGACAATGTTATCAGACGAGATAGTTCCATGATCTTTAAAAGAATAACTAGATGAATTAAGTTATCTTTCCCGGAAAATCTTCCAGAGTTCATTATAAGAAAAAAATCTGCAAATAGAAAAATGTTGGGTAAATGGACAGATGCAATTAAAGTGACATTTTATTGTGGCAACGTTTCGCTCTCCAGGAGCTTTGTCAAGCCGTTATTTTTACTGAATAGAAAATGACACCTATTTTTTTTTTTTTTTTTAAATTTTATTTGGAAAGGCATAAATATACAAATATTATACATAACAGTGCCATGCCATGGTCTGAAACAAAGCTTATATAACAAAATAAGCAGTATAGAACAAAAGTTAACAACATAACAACACCCTTATCAGTTAACCTGGGGGTAATAAATTAACAATGAACAATAAATGCATAGGTAAAGCGACAACATGCCATGTCTTACGTTAACCCCTACATGTCGTACAATGACATGCTGAAATAAAAAAAACTATTCAACATATTAAATCGGAACAACAATCGTACTTTTGTTGAGAGTTTTAATGTGAATTTCCATTAAGGGACATAATTATACCAACACAGTACACAAGACACTACCCTGCCAAGACAATTAACACAAAATCCATACATTAACATCACAACCCATACATTAACATCACAATCAGTATAACAGAAATATTACTATAAACAGTGAAACAGAATTTATAACATGTAGCACACAACTTTTTTTTTTTTCTTTAGTTTATTTGAAACATAAACCCGACACACAAAGGTTTATCTTACATCACTTGTTTATATATTTATTCGGAAAACATACATAATAAATTTTACTAATTTATCCCACAAAACCCTATAGACCTTGATACACCAATCATGATATTCGAGTGCAAAACTGAACAGATATATATCATGACGAGAAATGATGCCAGATATGAATCCAACGAATTTGCATCAACGACTAAGTCAACAAACCCCTACTTCCAAAATAAACGCAACTGTGGAGGATGGGCTCCAACGATAACATGGAATGTATGGTTCGCTAATACTTAGCTTATTGATGAATCCAAGATGTCGCAGCCTTCCCCAACACCTTCTCAGGGGATCCATATATTGCCACACTCTCCACAGGGCTGTATGGAAAAAATACACGTGGTTTATTATAATATATTGCCCCAAAGGAGCGTATGTCCATATTTCAGTCTTAAATGGACTGAAAGGCGATGTACTCACGTGGTTGGACTTAAAAGTCCACGCATAACCGCCGTCAATAGGTATAATTTAATGTTCTTGACTACAAGAACTGCGCAGTCCCCTGTTTGACCAGAACATCAAATTCATACCTTGCTCGTGTAACTTTGAGCGATGGTGTTGGCTCCACCATATACGGCGGAAATGCTGTCTTGATTGTAGAATGCCGCTGAAGAATCACCGTCTTGTTTCGATGGAGTTCACTTGCGATTGTCTCTACGTTCGTCTTTTTGCAGTAAGAAGCTGCGCACACTTCTGAATATACTGCAATGTTGATGTTATTCACTAAACGCGCTGGAACAGAGTTCTTATCTTATTTCCCGACGTTAGTGGAGATTAAAATTAAAATAACGGACGCGTATGACTGATGTCTTTGTTGATTTACGTCGCCTCGCGCCGCATGACCCCTAGAGTCGTATGACCTCTACGGAGCCTGTATTCAATCTGCCCCTCATGCTGCCTTGTGCAGTCTCGTGCAGCCATGTGGTGCCACGAGGTGCCTCGTGGTGCTGTGGTCAGCACAATTTGTGACACACTGTCGTCAGTACATCTGGCTTGAATTAAATTGTTTTTCTCAGCCAGACGCGCCTCCTCTGACCCTTTCCTAAGGGCAGAAAGGGTGAGGGCCCTTACCAAGGGTAGTAAGGGCGCATACCCCCCCTTTGGAGAATTTTCTCCACAGCAACTACCAAACCAAAGAAAATGTCACATAGTAAGGATCATAACTCAAAGAAAACTTACTTTGACATAGCAACGAGAAAACCAGTGCACCACAAGAATACCTTGACCATAGTCTACGGATTCATTACAATCCCAACCTAAGACTATCATGTACAGTACAGTAGGTAACCAAAAAGAAACAAACCACACACATACAGCCCCGACTAAATCAACCCTATGCCCCAAAAGTCGTCCGTCAAACCCTGACCCACACAGAGGGCCAAGTCACCCGTATGTCTACCCCAAAACTCACCCCTTAAAAACCCCAACCAAGCAAACCCTCCTCACCCTTTCCCTACACCAGCATTCATACAAATGAAACACCCCTCATATAAGCAACGTTTGTCACCCGACCACCCAATACGTATCAGTCGTCAAGCCTTCTTCCAACTCGTCTACCCCAATAGATCCGCAATCCTCAACTCCCTGTACGATTGATTGAAATCAGTTTCCCATGCTCTCCCATACACTACACGATTTCTGCATTTCGTCCTATAGACGCAAGCAGAAAGAGCTTTGACCCTTTCCCCTGCTCCCAAATCCCTAAGTCTCCATGAACCACATACAAAATCTACTAGATAATACATGAGACCCCTTCGCGTCTGAGCATTAAGTCCCCTGAGGTCCAGAAACATTGCCCTCAAAAACGAGATGCCCCCACCCCCCATATAGCGAAGCCCCCTCCCGGCCCACTCCCGTATTGGCCCTAAAGATTCACAAAAATATATCCCATGCAGTGTAGTATCCAATTCCCCACATCTCACACATGCACCATCTCTCACCAAACCCATGCTCACTAAAGAAGCCTTTGACGCCACAGCATCATGTAAAAACCTAAACATGAACTCCTGATCCCTAGACCTCAGCTTCAACCCCTTTAATCCCCCCCATATCTCAGCCCAACCATACATAGGATATATCGACACGCATTCTATCACCTGGTGAGATCCCCCCAAAATACCTAGCCTACCAACCGAGATGTCCTGCGGGTGTATTACCACCATCAAATTCCTTAATATGTCCTTACAATATACCAGAGACCTGTCATCCCACCATTCACTCATCTCCCGGAGTACCCCCCCCACTCCTTCTTCCCCCGACCTGCCTAATCCACCCCTCCGCACCAGACAACGTTTGAGGTACAAGCACAATAGTCTACGTTCTAACAAAATTAATCCCAAACCCCCCAATTTCACACTGTTGCGCACAACATTACGCCCTACCCAATGCCTTCCACCAGCCCACACATACTTAAAAACCATTCGTTCCAGAACCTCCACGTCAGCCTGTAATAAAGGGAATATGTCAGCTACATACCACAGCTTACTATAAACCATACTATTCACTATTATTACCCTCTGTCTCAAAGTAACTTCCTTCGCTCTCCAAACCTGCAGTAGGTCCATCGCCCCCTGTATCACCCTATGTGAATTCAATTCTCTAGCCAAACGACGATCCTTCATAAATTCCACCCCACATATCCTCACACTTGAAACGATGTGCCACACCTGACTTCTGCCCAACGTCCCTCCCACCCAAGTACCTACCTCCAATAATTTTGTCTTACTATCGTTTATTCTCATCCCAGTTGCTCCACAAAACACACGAACAATGTCCCCCACATTTACCAGCCCCTGCTCCGAACCCACAAGTACCGTAGTGTCGTCCACGTACCCTACGATGCCCGTGCGTTCTTTTGCCTCATCAACATTCATCCACACCCCTACCTCAATTAATCTGTAAAATGGGTCCTGTAAACACGCAAATAATATCTGCGAAAGGGGACAACCCTGCTGCAGACCCCTACCCATTGGAACCAAATCCCCCAATCTACCATTCACCTGTACTCTGACACACGCTCCCCCATACAACCTCTCAATCCACTTCACAATTTCTTCCCCAAAACCCTGCAAAACCCTGCCTTCTCATTATGTCATACAGCACGTCCCTTTCCACACTATCATATGCACCCTTCCAATCTAAAGCCAAAACACCTCCTTTCCCATGCGCAACGTAATCTTTAATTCGCTCAAGACCATTTACCACACTCCTACCGGGTATTCCACCTTGCCCCTCTGCAATCACCTTCCCCAACACTTTCTTTATTCTATTACCTAGTATTTTAGCCAATATTTTATAGTCCGCATTCATTAGAATTATAGGCCTATAATTACTCAGAGAATCCCCCTCCCTTCCTGACTAAAACTACAACCCCAATACTACTTTCTCCTTCCCCCACCCCGGTGGACTTCATACAATTCATCAAGCGCACTAGACAGTCCCTCACCGCATCCCAATTTTCCCTATAAAATTCATTTGCTATACCATCTATTCCTGGGGAACTCCCCTTACTCAACCCATCCACTGCTACCCACACCTCCTCGCTAATAACACCTCCCATAGCCTCTCTATCCCTCTCCTCCAACTGCTCTTGAATTCCCTCCAAAAGGAGATTCCTATACTCCAACCCCACATCCACACTATAACGTGCAAACCATTTATCCACAAATACTCCGACTGCCTCTGTACCCCGAATTACCATACCCTGCTCATAACTCTCCAACCTCTGCTCGACTTTCATACATTCTATTGTCCTCGCCTCACGTTTTCGCCTACAGTGACTCAACACCGTTTTTGACGGCCTATCCCCCACTAACAGATCATCTATACCAGCTTTCATGCGGCACGCCTCAAACCGCTCTATCTGTATGTCCCATAACTTGTCCTTTAATACACGGATTTCCCCCGTTTCACGACGACCGCCTTTTTCATAACAACCCTGTAATTGCCCCTCCACATACTTCATCAAACCGCATCTCCACCCCGCCTCCTCTCTACCCAACCGCTGATAAAACTCCCTAATTCGCGGCTTGCCCACATTCATCCACCACCTTAACAAGTTATCCTGCCCATCACTTCTCTCCCATAACCTCCCCCACCATTCGCTAAACTGCATTGATTTATCCCCTCCCACTAGTAATCCTACATTCAATTTCCAATAACCCTTATACCACTTTGCAACGCCTTCCCAATTCAAATCAACTAAAACCCCTCTGTGATCTGAAAATCCAAAGTCTATGGTTTGAACCCTACCCAGTTACATAAATCCTATCAAGTCTCGCCGCATACCCTTTCCTCACAAAAGTATGATCCACAGGGCCCTTTACACCTACCACATCCTTTAATCCTACACTTCCTAGCAAATCCCGTAAAGCCACCAACTCGCACCCCGCCCCTCTAGGCTCTACGTCCCTCTTCCTGATAACACAGTTATAATCGCCCCCGACTACCACCACTCCAGGCAAGTCACGAAGGGCATATATCATGAAGTCTCGAATAAAGCCCACCTTACCATTCGTGACTGCTCTGCTGGCATATAGACACCTAAAACATACCCTGACCCTCCCCACGAACCTTCCACTCGAACCACCCTACCCCCCACATTCCTCCCAAGACATAAGTCGAAAAGGGCTTGACTCCAAATCGCAACTGCCGCCCTCCCTTGAGCCTACCTGAAGACCCTGCAAAACCCGATACCCTTTCACTCCAAATCCCTTCCACACCTATAGTTATGCTCCTGGATGAAGGCCACCTGTACGCCAAAACGTCGCAAGGCGTACTCCACCCAGGAACGTTTAACATCCTCTTTCATACCATTAACATTTATTGTTAGACACTGGAATGCAAGTGCAAAGGTTTGCCCTTCGGCCGAGGGGATGGCTGCGACCCTGACTTGCCCTTACCCACTCCCTTACCCACATGTCCCTTACCCACATGTTTTCCCCCCTTGACAGGGTCCTGACCCAAAATGGCATCTAAATCTTTCCTGGCAATCTCCACCAAAGACCTTTTACCCGGTCTCTGTGCCGGTGTAAGAACGTCGTCACTATCGGACTGTGTGCCGGCTCTCTTACGGGTTCCCACCACCACTTCCATTCCCGTGGCCCTATCTGACTGATGCACCTCTGCCGACACTATTTCATGTGTTAAACACTGACCGGCCTGATGTGCCTCAACTGAGGCCTCTACCACCGGCTCTACCACTTCAACTGCTTCCACCACATCAACACTGCCTTCCCCAGGCAACACTGGAAGAGGGTCCTTCATAATGCCTCTCAACACCTCCTCCAGAGGTAAATCCTCACAAGACACAACACCTGTGTTATCCACAACACTCTCACTTGAGCCTCAGGCTCCTGGGGCAAAGTGCAGAAAGCCTCCCTGCCCCATCAACTATTTCACTCCACAAACGCTTCCCTTGCACCTCCTGAGGTACTTTCACCAGGTCCCCCCTGGCTACCTGACCAGCCGGCTTCCTGCGGCCACGTCCTGTCTAGGTATCACTCTCCTCATGCAGTCTGCAGCAACATGGTTATAGGCGCCACATAGGCGGCAAGTCCTCTGTTGCCCCGGGTATGTCACGTATAGTTGATTCCTGAAGTCAGACATCACCACATATGACGGTATCGGCTTACGTAACGTCATTTTCAGGGAATAAGTCCCTTCATAGAGGCCCAACATGGGACCCACACTCCACTTCCTGCGTTCACCGTGGATCACTCCATACTCGCTGAAAAGACCACTAATATCCGTCTCATCCGCTTCAAAAGGTACATTCTTGACCTTGATAAAAGTATATGTCCTTGATACATCTTTCAACCGAACTTGCATCGTCGAGTTGACCGTATACACCTTGTCCTGGTGCTGATCAACAAGGCGTTCATAAACTGCAGCAGTTAGTAGTTTGACGAAAACTCGGTTGATCCCGTTTAGCGCTACGCTGTATAAATCCATAATATCTAAGCCGTACAATCGTGCAGAATCGTAGGGAGCACCGTAGCAGCCGTGGCTGGATGTATGACGCCGGTGACCATGTCAATACACACTGTGTTAGAACGACGTCGGCTAACAGTCTCCATGACAGTAGTTTAAGCAGTTAGCCAATTGCGAAAGAGTGTCACCAGGCGGCAGACCAGTGTACAGCACGTCCACCCCCGACCGAAGCAGGGAGGTAACTAAATCTTCAAAAATGTGACAGGAAGTCTTGCCTATACAAAATCTTGGAGAACAAACATAAACTATCAAACATTTCATTCAGCTGTTTATTCTATTTTAAATTTATGAAGGTACTGCGACAAAAACGTAAATTACACAAAAATAAATATTAGGTAAGATTGCATTTTTTTAGATATAAAATTTTCGACAGAGCTCTTCACGAAAGCAAAATCTTGAGACTTCAAATCATAGGAGAAATACAAGGCAAACTATTTCCATGGATGTGTGACTAAAAGAAAAATGCCATGATACATGGTACAATGTCCTCACTGAGTACTGCGAGTACATTGGTGCCAGAGGATTAAAGTTTTCCTCAAGAATTAACACTACATTACAGTGTTTGTGGATGATCTTGAAGTCTTATGTTAGTGAAGCAACAAAAATAACGCAATGTATATAAATTGTCCAGAGAACTGACAGGTAGATAAATTAGACACATGTTCAACACTTAGGTATTTATAGTGTTGTTCATGAGTTGTTTATCCAGAAGAGCTGGATAGCTCAAGCAAATGAAGGAAAAAATTGAGGATAGAATTTAATTTAGATGAATGTCATTTAATAAAAATATAAGAGAAAGCAAATTAAACAGTGAATAAAGACTCCGTAATAAAATAAAGTCATAAGACCACTGATGAACCTCTCAGGACCACTGATGAACCTCTCAGGACCACTGATGAACCTCTCAGGACCACTGATGAACCTCTCAGGACCACTGATGAACCTCTCAGGACCACTGATGAACCTCTTAGGACCACTGATGAACCTCTCAGGACCACTGATGAACCTCTCAGGACCACTGATGAACCTCTCAGACCACTGGTGAACCTCTCAGGACCACTGATGAACCTCTCAGGACCACTGATGAACCTCTCAGGACCACTGATGAACCTCTCAGGACCACTGTTGAACCTCTCAGGACCACTGTTGAACCTCTCAGGACCACTGATGAACCTCTCAGAACCACTGATGAACCTCTCAGGACCACTGATGAACCTCTCAGGACCACTGCTGAGCCTCTCAGGACCACTGATGAACCTTTCAGGACCACTGGTGAACCTCTCAGGACCACTGGTGAACCTCTCAGGACCACTGATGAACCTCTTAGGACCACTGATGAACCTCTCAGGACCACTGATGAACCTCTCAGGACCACTGATGAACCTCTCAGGACCACTGATGAACCTCTTAGGA
>WNWK01011827.1:0-62618 GCA_009830355.1 Cherax destructor | reverse complement strand
GGGGAAACCTGTGAAACCCAAACTAAATTTTAAATTCGTCCGATTCCTGCTGGAACTACTGTTTTCAGGAGTCCCCACTCGGTGGCACCCTTCTGGGTATTTTGCTCTTCGTTTCTTATCTGTTGGACTCACTTTACAATCCCGATTCCACACCTGGCTGTGTGTGTGTGTGTGTGTGTGTGGGGTGTGTGTGTGTGTGTGTGTGTGTGTGTGTGTGTTTTTTGTATTATGCTAGAATTTTACTAGTACTAATTCTAAAACGAATACTACTAAGCTAAGCTAAGACAAACCCAAGTGTTAGTTTGTGTGTGTGTGTGTGTGTGTATATGTATACAGCTGATTTACGCGCATGCGCCTCTTGCCACCACGTCCTTAATTTGCTTCCTACCTCGTTTAGCTACTAGTTCTAAAAAGAATACTACTACTTATATAACTGATAATAATATTATTGCTAATACAAGAACAGCTGTATGATATACTACACCTATACCTCGACTAATTCAAGTGTATGTGTGTGTGTGCGTGTGTATGCATGTGTACATTTGTTTGGTAGCACCTGCGCCTCTTTCCACCACTACCCTAACTTAGCTTCCTACCTATGAATTACGTATATTATCTCTCCAGAGCAGCGATTCTCCCCACAGCTGTCAGCATATCAGGGCCACAAGACCTGTGCAAACCACAACTAGAATTTTGTAAATTACGTCCGATTCCTGCTGGAACTGCACTGTTGTTCAGGAGTCTCCACTCGTGGCACCCTTCTGGGTACTTTGCATCTTCGTTTCTTATCTGTTGGACTCACTGTATACAATCACCGTATTCCACACCTGGCTGTGTGTGTGTGTGTGTGTGTGTGTGTGTGTGTGTGTGTGTGTGTGTGTGTGTGTGTGTGTGTGTGTTACTCACCTAGTTGTGGTCGCAGGGCTCAAGTCACAGATGTGTGTGTGTGTGTGTGTGTGTACGTATTCATTTATATGTAGTCGCCTATATGTGGTTGAAGGAGTCGATTTACAGCTCCTGGCTGGTCACTACTAGGTCCACTCTCCTGGCTTCAAGAGCCTTGACGTACCTCTTCTTAAATCCAAGTATGGATCCCGTCTCTTATGCTTCACTCTCCAGTTTGTTTTACTTCCTGACAACTCTAAGGCTGAAGAAATACTTCCTAACATCTTTGTGACTCATCTGTGTTTTCAACTGCCAACTTGTGCTCTCTTGTTCCTATTTCCCATCTCTGAAACATTCTGTCCCTCTTCACCCTGTCAATTCCTCTCAAAATTTTGTATGTCGTTATCATACTTCCTCTAGTCCTCCTGTTCTCCACGCCACGTCTTAAGCGACTCCTTACTTACCTGTACTCCGTTTGCGGTCTTCTTTGTCCTTCTCAAAGCTTCAAAACTTTGCACTTCATGGGTTTAACTCTAGGAGCCAGATGTCAGAGCAGGCTTGCAGCCTGTCACTCTTGAACTGCTTGTGATGGTGCCACCACACACTACAGTACCACCACACACAGTGAGTGCCAACACCCGCACTAAGAACCAGTGCAACGAGTGCCAGGTGCAGCAGAAAATCAATGTTGCACAAGCAGATCGTGAATGTAAAATGCAGTGAAAGACCTGTCAATCCTGACAGTGAAGGACCTGTCAATCCTGACATTTAAGAACCTGACAGTGATGGACATGTCAATTAAGACAGTGAAGGATATGTCAATTAAGACAGTGAAGGATATGCCAATTAAGACAGTGAAGGATATGCCAATTAAGACAGTGAAGGATATGCCAATTAAGACAGTGAAGGATATGCCAATTAAGACAGTGAAGAGCCTGTCAATCCTGACAGTGAAAGACCTGTCAATCAAGACCGCAAAGAATCTGTCAATCCTGACAGTGAAGGACCTGTCAGTCCTGACAGTGATGGACATGTCAATTAAGACAGTGAAGGATATGTCAATTAAGACAGTGAAGGATATGTTAGTTTTGACAGTGAAGAGCCTGTCAATCCTGACAGTGAAAGACCTGTCAATCAAGACCGCAAAGAATTTGTCAATCCTGACAGTGAAGGACCTGTCAATCAAGACCGCAAAGAATCTGTCAATCCTGACAGTGAAGGACCTGTCAATCCTGACAGTGAAGGACCTGCCAATCCTGACAGTTAAGGAACTGTCAATCCTGACAGTGAAGGACCTGTCAATTAAGAAAGTGAATGATCTGTCAATCACGACAGTGAAGGACCTGGGTGTGAAAAATTTATTTTATAGGATGTGAAAAATTGATTTTAGGCGTGATATACCGTCCTACAAGGGAGACTACTTTGGGAGGAAATTGTTAAGGCCACAAGGCACGATAACGTAGTAATTCTAGGGGACTTTAACTTTAGTCAGATGGAAATAAATGGTATAAAATACCGACACAATGGAAAAATAAACACATAAGCAGTAAATGTGATCCTTTATTGACAACGTTTCGCCCACGCAGTGGGCTTTATCGAGTCACAGACAGATCTTCCTGGAAAATGAGCAACATGGAGATATATATAGGGTACAGTCAGGTGGAGAATGCTGGGTCAGGTGGAGAAAGCTGCATGTGACAGTCTTAAAAGTAGTGTCACATGCAGCTTTCTGCACGTTGTCAATAAAGGATCACATTATACTGCTTATGTGTTTATTTTTCCAACTTTAGTCAGATTGATTGGAATTTCTTGACAGGGAATTTAGAATCTAACGACTTTTTAGAAGTAGTTCAGGATTGTTTTTTGAAGCAGTTTGTGACAGAACTTACAACATAAGAACATAAGAAAGGAGGAACACTGCAGCAGGCCTGTTGGCCCATTCTAGGCAGGTCCTTCACATTCCATCCCACTAACAGAATATTTTCAATGCTACCCAAGAAATAAGCTTTGATAATTTTATTTACTCATGTGCAATTCCCACTCAAATAAAACCCCTTTCACTCATGAATTTATCCAACCTAAATTTAAAACTACCCAAGGTCCTTGCTTCAATAACCCTACTAGGCAGACTGTTCCACTCATCAACTACCCTATTTCCAAACCAATACTTTCCTATATCCTTTCTAAATCTAAACTTATCTAACTTGAATCCATTATTGCGGGTTCTCTCTTGGAGAGATACCCTCAAGACCTTATTTATATCCCCTTTGTTAATACTCCATTTTCCACTTGTATACCTCGATCATGTCTCCCTCATTCTACGTCTTACAAGTGAATGTAATTTAAGGGTCTTCAATCTTTCTTCGTAAGGAAGATTTCTAATGCTATGTATTAATTTAGTCATTCTACGCTGAATGTTTTCTAACGAATTTATGTCCATTCTGTAATATGGAGACCAGAACTGAGCTGCGTAATCTAGGTGAGGCCTTACTAATGATGTATAAAGCTGTAATATAACCTCTGGACTTCTGTTGCTAACACTTCTTGATATAAATCCCAGTAATCTATTTGCCTTATTACGTACGCTTAGGCATTGCTGTCTTGGTTTAAGGTTGCTGCTTACCATCACCCCCAAGTCCTTCTCGCAATCTGTATGGCTAAGTTCTACGTTATTTAACTTATAAGTGCTTGGGTTATGGACACTCCCGAGCTTTAGAACTTTGCATTTATCTACATTGAACTGCATCTGCCATTTTTCTGACCAGGAATTGAGTTTGTCTAAATCCTCCTGTAGTTCACTAACATCTACGTCTGAATCGATTATCCTACCTATCTTCGTGTCATCAGCGAATTTGCTCATATCACTAGAAATTCCCTCGTCAAGGTCATTTATATATATTATAAACAACAACGGGCCCAAAACCGATCCCTGAGGAACGCCACTTGTTACAGATCCCCACTCCGATTTAACCCCATTTATGCACACCCTCTGCTTCCTATTGGTGAGCCATGACTCGATCCATGACAACACTTTTCCCCAATGCCATGAGCAGCCACTTTCTTTAACAGTCTCTGATGTGGTACTCTATCAAAAGCCTTACTAAAATCCAAATAAACAATATCGAATTCTTTATCATTATCAACTGCCTCAAAAGCCCCACTGAAAAAGTTAACAAATTAGTTTGGCAGGAACGGCCCCTGGTGAATCAATGCTGAGTATCATTAATCAAATTATGCCTATCGAGATGGCTTCTTTTGTTATCAGCTATAATCGACTCTAGTAATTTGCCTACAATTGATGTTAGACTTATTGGGCGGTAATTTGATGGTAACGACTTGTGCCCTGCTTTAAAAATAGGAATTACATTAGCCATCTTCCACGTATCCGGCACTACACCTGTTTGAAGAGATAGGTTAAAAATGTTAGTTAAGGGTTCACAGAGTTCTATTTTGCATTCCTTAAGAACCCTTGAAAAAGCTCATCAGGGCCTGGCGATTTATTTTGCTTCAAACGGTCTATCTGTTTGATAACCTTTTCGCTAGTGACTGTGATACTACATAATTTATCTTCTTCAGGCCCACTAAAATACCTAATTCTTGGGATATTATTAGTGTCTTCCTGAGTGAAAACCGAGAGAAAATAATTATTAAAAATAGAGCACATTTCATTCTCTTTGTCAGTAAGATACCCATAATTATTTTTAAGGGGACCTATCTTATCTCTAACTTTTGTTCTATACACCTGAAAAAACTTTTGGGTTAGTTTTCGAATCCCTAGCAACTTTAATTTCGTAGTCCCGTTTAGCTTTTCCTATCCCCTTTTAACGTCCCTCTTAATGTCAATATACTGACTCATAAGATGACCCTCACCTCTTTTGATACGCCTATAAATTCCTTTCTTCTGCCCTAAAAGATATTTGAGCCTATTATTCATCCATTTTGGGTCATTTCTATTCGATCTAATTTCTTTATATGGGATAAATGTTATTTGGGCAGCATGTATAGTGTTCAGAAAACTGTCATATTGATAGCTCTCTTCATTACCCCAGTCCACAGATGATAAGTGTTCTCTAAGTCCATTGTAATCTGCTAAGCGAAAATCTGGGACCGTTACTGAGTTATTCGTACTATGAAACTTCCATTCAATGCCAAAGGTAATTGATTTGTGGTCGCTTGTGCCGAGTTCCTCTGTAATTTCTAAATTATTAACAAGGGTTTCCTTGTTTGCCAGAACTAAGTCAAGCAGGTTATTTCCCCTTGTAGGTTCTGTCACAAACTGCTTCAAAAAACAATCTTGAACTACATCTAAGAAGTCGTTAGATTCTAAATTCCCAGTCAAAAAAATTCCAATCAATTTGACTAAAGTTGAAGTCACCCAGAATAACTACGTTATCGTGCATTGTGGCCTTAACAATTTCCTCCCATAGTAGTCTCCCTTGGTCCCTATCTAAGTTTGGGGGACGGTATATCACACCTAAAATCAATTTTTCATGCCCCTCTGTATGGGGAAATAACCTACTTGACTTGGTTCTGAGTATCGTTAATCACTGGTGACCTGTTCTTAGCTAAGTGGTGACCTGTTCTTAGCTCAGTGAAGACGTGTCGAGTGTACTCCCTGTGGACTGAACCAAGATGCCCCCTATTGAGCAACTTTACCAGCAGCTTAAGGAGGAATTGAGGGTAGCGAAGCTAGAGATACGGCGATTGACGGAGGAAAACAAGAGGATTCGTAGTAGTCCTCCTGTTGTGAGTCTTCAGGTCAAGACGGGAACCTGGGCAGTGACCGGACAGCATGGAACGAAGTTGAAGATCAAGAAGACGAATGGAGAGGTAGTAACGACGAAGAAGAAAGAGACTGCTGTGGAAACTTCGAACTCTTTTTCTGTGCTACCAGACGAATGTGAGTCGACTACTGGGAATGTCACGACGAACAGCACCAAGGAAGGTAAAAACATTGTTGTTGTTGGGGATAGCCAAGTTAGGTATATGGATAGGGCCTTCTGCTTGAAAGATAGGAGTAGGAGACAGAGGGTTTGCTTTCCTGGGGCTGGGATGGAAGACATTGTTAGCCGGCTTGACAACATCATGCATGGTAATGGGATAAATCCTATTATCTGCCTCAGTGCTGGAGGCAATGATGTAGCCAAGCGTAGAAGTGAGGATTTAGTTAGTAGGTATAAGGCAGCAATAGACATCATTAGGAAGAAGGGAGGGAGCCCTGTTATATGTGGCATTTTGCCAAGAAGGGGTGTTGGAAATGAATGGCTGTCCAGAGCGATTGGTATAAATTGCTGGCTGGACAAACACTGTAAGGATAATGCAATCCCATTCATTGACAACTGGGACCACTTCTATGGCCGAAATGACATGTATGCCCGTATAATTAATTCTGAGGAGGATACCAGTAAACTCCAGGAGGATTTGGACAAATTAATGTCTTGGTCTGAAAAGTGGCAGATGAAGTTCAATGTGGACAAGTGTAAGGTGCTAGTCCTTGGTAATAAGAACATAAGAACATAAGAATGGAGGAACACTGCAGAAGGCCTACTGGCCCACACAAGGCAGGTCCTTATCAAAACCACCACTACCTAAGAAATTACTCCTGTACTCACGACACTAATCAAACCCAGCCCCTCCCACTCATATATTTGTTCAATCTCTTTTTAAAGCCACCCAAGGTCCTAGCCTCTATCACCCTACTCGGAAGATTGTGGGGATCTGTAACAAGTGGCGTTCCTCAGGGATCGGTTTTGGGCCCGTTGTTGTTTATAATATATATAAATGACCTTGACGAGGGAATTTCTAGTGATATGAGCAAATTCGCTGATGACACGAAGATAGGTAGGATAATCGATTCAGTCGTAGATGTCAGTGAACTACAGGAGGATTTAGACAAACTCAATTCCTGGTCAGAAAAATGGCAGATGCAGTTCAATGTAGATAAATGCAAAGTTCTAAAGCTCGGGAGTGTCCATAACCCAAGCACTTATAAGTTAAATAACGTAGAACTTAGCCATACAGATTGCGAGAAGGACTTGGGGGTGATGGTAAGCAGCAACCTTAAACCAAGACAGCAATGCCTAAGCGTACGTAATAAGGCAAATAGATTACTGGGATTTATATCAAGAAGTGTTAGCAACAGAAGTCCAGAGGTTATATTACAGCTTTATACATCATTAGTAAGGCCTCACCTAGATTACGCAGCTCAGTTCTGGTCTCCATATTACAGAATGGACATAAATTCGTTAGAAAACATTCAGCGTAGAATGACTAAATTAATACATAGCATTAGAAATCTTCCTTACGAAGAAAGATTGAAGACCCTTAAATTACATTCACTTGTAAGACGTAGAATGAGGGAGACATGATCGAGGTATACAAGTGGAAAATGGGTATTAACAAAGGGGATATAAATAAGGTCTTGAGGGTATCTCTCCAAGAGAGAACCCGCAATAATGGATTCAAGTTAGATAAGTTTAGATTTAGAAAGGATATAGGAAAGTATTGGTTTGGAAATAGGGTAGTTGATGAGTGGAACAGTCTGCCTAGTAGGGTTATTGAAGCAAGGACCTTGGGTAGTTTTAAATTTAGGTTGGATAAATTCATGAGTGAAAGGGGTTGGATTTGAGTGGGAATTGCACATGAGTAAATAAAATTATCAAAGCTTATTTCTTGGGTAGCATTGAAAATTAGGTTGAACAAATATTCTGTTAGTGGGATGGAATGTGAAGGACCTGCCTAGTATGGGCCAACAGGCCTGCTGCAGTGTTCCTCCTTTCTTATGTTCTTATGTTCTTATGTCACGTTTAGCCTTTCTAATCCCCTTTTTTACTTCTCTTTTCAACTGAACATATTGGTCAATAAGGTTAACATCTCCTCTTTTGATGCGCTTATAAATTCCTCTTTTCTCCACTAATAGATGTTTTAGCCTCCTGTTAATCCATTTGGGATCGTTATTATTTGACCTAAATTCTCTCTGGGGAATAAACATACTCTGTGCACGTTGTACATTATTAAGAAAAAAAATCATAAACGCAGATCCCATCGTAATCGTTAGCTAGATTACCCCAGTCGAGATTAGACAGGTGTTCCCTAAGTCCAATATAGTCGGCAGAACGAAAATCAGGAACTTTTACCGTATTATCCCTATTCTCGTACTCCCATGTAATATTAAAAGTAATGGATTTGTGTAATAATATTGGTAGAATTACCGACAATATGTTAAGTAAAAGGACACAAATGCAACTAATGTGTAGATGAATGGTTCAGAGAACCGACAAGTTGTTAAATTAGACACATATGCAACACTTGGGTATCTTTATTGAGAAAACGTTTCGCCACACAGTGGCTTCATCAGTCAATACAAAAGAAAGTAGTAATAAAGGAGGAGTTTGAGGTAATCAGTCCCTCGGCCTGGAGTCGATGTGTTCAGTCCATCAATCTTGAAGTAAATACCTACTTGGACTGAACACATCGACTCCAGGCCGAGGGACTGATTACCTCAAACTCCTCTTTATTACTATTCTTTTTTGTATTGGACTGATGAAGCCACTGTGTGGCGAAACGTTTTCTCAATAAAGATACCCAAGTGTTGCATATGTGTCTAATTTAGCAACTAATGTGACATTTTATTGTGGCAACGTTTCGCTCTCCAGGTTATTTACAAGAATTTCTTTATTTGACAAAACTAGGTCGAGCAAATTATTACCTCTGGTAGGCTCCGTCACACACTGCATCAGAAAACAGTCCTGAACTACTTCCATAAAGTCACTGGACTCCAGATTACCGGTCAAAGAAGTCCAGTCAATTTGACTAAAGTTAAAATCCCCTACTATCACTACGTTATTGTGCCTAGAAGCCCTAACAATTTCGTCCCAAAGAGGTCTCCCTCTATCGTGATCCAAGCCTGGAGGTCGAAATGACATGTATGCCAGGGATGGGGTTCACTTATCCAGGGCAGGTGTAGAATTTCTCTCTAGCTCAGTTGAGGATGTTGTTAGGGCTTTAAACTAGGATTAGTTAAAGGTATGGGTTTAGGAATGGTGAATAATGAGGGTCAAAATATTGATTCAGGCTTTGACATCATAAATCTTAACAATAACAGTAATCGAGTAACACAGGGTAATAATAGTAACAGAAATTGTGTAAAACAAAAGCTGAATATGAAAAAGGTTCACAAGAAGATACATCTCAATGTATTTTACACTAACTGTCGAAGCGCCAGAAATAAAATTAACGAATTACGTTTGGTAGCATGTGCTGGGAACTTTGATGTCATTGCAATAACTGAAACATGGTATAATACCAAGAGTCGGGATATGATTGCTGAGTGTCATATTCAGGGGTTTAAGTTGTTCCATGTAGAAAGATATAATGGGAAAGGGGGTGGAGTTGCATTATATGTAAGAGAAAATATGAATTGCTGCATATAAACAGGCATAAAAATAGATGGATCATTAACAGAATCTGTTTGGGTAGAGTTTCTAGAAGGTCAAGAAAACTGATTCTAGGTGTAATATACCGACCTCCAGGCTTGGATCACGATAGAGGGAGACTTCTTTGGGACGAAAATGTTAGGGCTTCTAGACATAATAACGTAGTGATAGTAGGGGATTTTAACTTTAGTCAAATTGATTGGACCTCTTTGACCGGTAATCTGGAGTCTAGTGACTTTATGGAAGTAGTTCAGGACTATTTTCTGAAGCAGTGTGTGACGGAGCCTACCAGAGGTAATAATTTGCTCGACCTAGTCTTGTCAAATAAAGAAACCCTTGTAAATAATCTGGAGATCACTGAAGAGCTTGGGCAAGTGATCACAAATCCATTACTTTTAATATTACCTGGGAGTACGAGAATAGGATAATACGGTAAAAGTTCCTGATTTTCGTTCTGCCGACTATACTGGACTTAGAAAACACCTGTCTAATCTCGACTGGGGTAATCTAGCTAACGATTACGATGGGATCTGCGTTTATGATTTTTTTCTTAATAATGTACAACGTGCACAGAGTATATTTATTCCCCAGAGAGAATTTAGGTCAAATAATAACGTTTAACAGAGGCTAAAACATCTATTAGGGAGAAAAGAGGAATTTATAGGCGCATCAAAGAGTAGATGTTAACCTTATTGACCAATATGTTCAGTTGAAAGAGAAGTAAAAAGGGATTAGAAAGGCTAAACGTGACTATGAGATTAAGGTTGCTAATGAATCATAGACTAATCCAAAAGGGTTCTTTCAAGTGTATAGGACGAAGGTGAGGGAAAAGGTAGGACCTCTGAAAATTGGGAATGGACAGCTGACGGATAACGAACTGGAAATGTGTTCTCTATTTATTGACTATTTTTGTCAGTCTTTACACAAGAAGACGTAAATGAGATTCCAGAAATTAACAATTATTCAGTTCCTGAAGAATTCAAGTTAACTAATATTACTGTCACGAGGGACATGGTTATCAAACAGATAGATAAACTGAAGCAAAATAAGTCCCCGGGACCCGACGAGTTGTTTTCCAGAGTACTTAAAGAATGCAAGGTGGAACTTAGTAAGCCATTAACGAATGTGTTTAATACGTCCATCCTAACTGGTGTTGTTCCAGAGATGTGGAAGATAGCTAATGTAGTTCCTATATTCAAATCAGGGGATAAGTCAATTCCATCAAATTACCGTCCAATAAGCCTCACATCTATAGTAGGCAAATTATTAGAGTCAATTATAGCTGATATTATTAGAAGTCACCTTGAAGAACATAATTTGATTAATGAATCTCAGCATGGGTTCACGAGAGGTCGTTCCTGCCTGACAAATTTACTGACGTTTTTCAATAAAACATTTGAGGCAGTAGACAGTGATAAAGAATATGTTATAGTTTACTTGGATTTCAGTAAGGCCTTCGATAGAGTACCTCACAAGAGACTCTTAAGAAAGGTGGCAGCTCATAGTATAGGAGGTAAATTTCTAGCATGGATAGAGGCATGGCTTACCAATAGAAAGCAGAGAGTTTCCATTAATGGGGTCAAATCTGAATGGGATTAGTCACTAGTGGCGTTCCACAAGGATCAGTTTTAGGCCCATTGTTGTTCATAATTTACATAAATGACCTTGATGAAGGAATTGCAAGTGACATGAGTAAATTTGCTGATGATACAAAAATAGGCCGTATGATTCATTCTGAGGAGGATACCAGTGAACTCCAGGAGGATTTGGACAAATTAATGTCTTGGTCTGAAAAGTGGCAGATGAAGTTCAATGTGGACAAGTGTAAGGTACTAGTCCTTGGTAATGAAAAGAACATAAGAATGGAGGAACACTGCAGCAGACCTGTTGGTCCATACTAGGCAAGTCCTTCACATTCCATCCCACTAACAATATTTGTTCAACCTAATTTTCAATGCTACCCAAGAAATAAGCTTTGATAATTTTATTTACTCATGTGCAATTCCCACTCAAATCAAACCCCTCTCACTCATGAATTTATCCAACCTAAATTTGAAACTACCCAAGGTCCTAGCTTCAATAACCCTACTAAACAGACTGTTCCACTCATCAACTACGCTATTTCCAAACCAATACTTTCCTATATCCTTTCTAAATCTAAACTTATCTAACTTGAATCCATTATTGCGGGTTCTCTCTTGGAGAGATATCCTCAAGCCCTTATTTATATCCCCTTTGTTAATACCCATTTTCCACTTGTATACCTCGATCATGTCTCCCCTCATTCTACGTCTTACAAGGGAATGTAATTTAAGGGTCGTCAATCTTTCTTCTTAGGGAAGATTTCTAATGTTATGTATTAATTTAGTCATTCTACGCTGAATGTTTTCTAACGAATTTATGTCCATTCTGTAATATGGAGACCAGAACTGAGCTGCGTAATCTAGGTGAGGCCTTACTAATGATGTATAAAGCTGTAATATAACCTCTGGACTTCTGTTGCTAACACTTCTTGATATAAATCCCAGTAATCTATTTGCCTTATTACGTACGTTTAGGCATTGCGGTCTTGCTTTAAGGTTGCTGCTTACCATCACCCCCAAGTCCTTCTCGCAATCTGTATGGCTAAGTTCTACGTTATTTAACTTATAAGTGCTTGGGTTATGGACACTCCCGAGCTTCAGTACCTTGCATTTATCTGCATTGAACTGCATCTGCCACTTTTCTGACCACGAATTTAGTTTGTCTAAATCTTCCTGAAGTTCTATGACATCTATATTTGAATCAATTATCCTACCTATCTTCGTGTCGTCGGCGAATTTGCTCATGTCACTAGTAATTCCCTCGTCAAGGTCATTGATATATATTATAAATAACAACGGGCCTAAGACTGATCCCTGTGGAACACCACTTGTTACTAGTCCCCACTCGGATTTAACCCCATTCATGCACACTCTCTGCTTCCTATTGGTGAGCCATGACTCGATCCATGACAGCACTTTTCCCCCAATGCCATGAGCTGCCACTTTTTTTAACTGTCTCTGGTGCTGTACTCTATCAAAAGCCTTACTAAAGTCTAAATAAACAATATCGAAGTCTTTATCGTGATCAACAGCCTCAAAAGCTTTACTGAAGAAGGTTAATAAATTAGATAGGCAGGAACGGCCCCTCGTGAATCCATGCTGAGTATCATTAATCAAATTATGGTTATCTAGATGGCTTCAAATAATATCAGCTATATTTGGCTCTAGTAATTTGCCTACAATTGAGGTCAGGCTTATTGGGCGGTAATTTGACAGTAGTGACTTGTCCCCTGCTTTAAAAATAGGAATTACATTAGCCATCTTCCACATATCAGACACTACACCTGTTTGAAGAGATAAATTAAAAATGCTGGATAATGGTTCACAGAGTTCCATTTTGCATTCCTTAAGAACCATTGCAAAAAGCTCATCAGGACCCGGCAATTTATTTTGTTTCAGTCGGTCTAGTTGTTTCATAACCATTTCGCTAGTGACTGTGATATTACATAATTTATCTTCTTCAGGACCACTATAAAAATTAATTACTGGGATATTATTAGTGTCTTCCTGTGTGAAAACCGAGAGAAAATAATTATTAAAAATAGAGCACATATCATTCTCCTTGTCAGTGAGATGCCCAGAGTTATTTTTAAAGGGACCTATCTTATCCCTAACTTTTGTTCTATAAACCTGGAAAAAACGTTTTGGGTTTGTTTTTGAATCCCTAGCAACTTTAATTTCATAGTCCCGTTTAGCTTTTCTTATCCCCTTTTTAACATCCCTCTTAATGTCAGTATACTGATTTATAAGATGACCCTCACCTCTTTTTATGCGCCTATAAATTCCTTTCTTCTGCCCTAAAAGATATTTGAGCCTATTATTCATCCATTTTGTGTCATTTCTACTTGATCTAATTTCTTTATACGGGATAAATGTTCTTTGGGCAGCCTCTATAGTGTTAAGAAACCTGTCAAATTGATACCTTTCTTCGTTACCCCAGTCCACAGTTGATAAGTGTTCTCTACGTCCATTATAATCTGCTAAGCGAAAATCTGGGACCGTTACTGAATTATCCCTACTATCATACATCCATTCAATGCTAAATTTAATTGACTTATGGTCGCTTGAGCCGAGTTCCTCTGTAATTTCTAAATTATTAACAAGGGTTTCCTTGCTTGCCAGAACCAAGTCAAGTAGGTTATTTCCCCTTGTAGGTTCTGTCACAAACTGGTTCAAAAAGCAATCCTGAACTACTTCTAAAGAGTCGTTAGATTCTAAATTCCCTGTCAATAAATTCTAATCAATCTGACTAAAGTTAAAGTCCCCTAGAATTGCTACGTTATCGTGCCTTGTGGCCTTAACAATTTCCTCCCAAAGTAATCTCCCTTGTTCCCTATTTAAGTTTGGAGGACGGTAAATCACGCCTAAAATCAATATTTCGCACCCCTCTGAATATTCTATCCAGACAGACTCTGTATGTGTTATTTCACACTTTATACCCGTTTTTATGCAACAATTTAAATATTCACGGACATAGAGTGCCACTCCACCCCCCTTCCCGATACTTCTGTCTACTTGGAACAATTTAAAACCCTGAATGTGACATTCGGCAGGCATGTCCCGATTTTTCATATTAAACCATGTCTCAGTTATTGCAAAAACATCAATATTACCAGTACTTGCAACTAATCTCAACTCGTCCATCTAATTCCTAGCACTACGACTATTGGTGTAATATACACTTAATGACCCTCCTTTCTCTTTACCCTTCCTGCTCATTTCTGTTTTTCCACTATACCTATGGACCCCAATTGAAATAAGTCACTCTGTCTGACTTTTTTGGGTTATCCTAGGTTCTCTACACATATGCTGCTATGTATGATAATGTATGTAAATATATTTGTGTATACCTGAATAAACTTACTTACTTACTTACTTACTTATTACTGTCCCTGTCACCTAGTGCCACTGACTTTCCAATATCCACCTTATTCTGTCTATTAATAGTTACCCTAGAATTTATAATATTACTACATTGGGACTTCACTGTTTCTTCCCCATAACCCATACCACTAACTTTTTCTAGTTTAAAGCCCTAACAGCTACCTCCACTGCAGTTGCCAATGCCCCCACCCCAGACCTAGATAAGTGAACCCCATCCCTGGCATACATGTCATCTCTGCCATAGAAGAGGTCCCAGTTGTCAATGAATGTTACTGCATTTTCCTTACAGTAAATACTGTAAGGAATTGACACCAATTGCCCTGGACAACCATTCACATGCAACTCCCCTCCTTGGCAAAACACCACATATGACAGGGTTCCCACCCTTCTTCCTAATTCTGTCTATTGCTGACCTATAGCTGCTAATCAGCTCCTCACTCCTACGTCTGCCAACATTGTTGCCTCCAGCATTGAGACAGATAATAGGATTGCTCCCATTTCCTCTCATGATGTCGTCCAGACGGCTAACAATATCCTGCATCCCAGCCCCTGGATAACATAACCTCTGGCTCCTTTTCCTATCCTTTTCCTCCTTTTCCTATCCTATCCTATTGTCTGATAACAAGGAAAAAGAGTTGCTGGTTTTCACAGCAGTCTCCTAGACCTTTTTCAACTTCAGCTTCGTCCCTTCAGAACTGACTAGCATCCATTCGTTGGTCTCATCATCGGCGACATTGTTCCGGGGATAATCCTTGCACATACCCTTCAATCGTTGAATTTCTCTTCTAGCTTCCGTTAATTCCGCCTTCATTTGGAGATATAGCTGCTCGTAGTCTAGGGAAGCCATCATCCAATCTCAGGTAGCTAAGAACGGAAGCACAGTAGAAAAGTTTTCACAGAGCAAAGATGGTTCACTCCACAGAGAGTACACTAGACACGTCCTCACTGAGCTAAGTACAGGTCACCTTTTAGATATCCTCAAGACCTTATTTATATCCCCTTTGTTAATACCCATTTTCCACTTGTATACCTCGATCATGTCTCCCCTCATTCTACGCCTTACAAGTGAATGTAATTTAGGGGTCTTCAATCTTTCTTCATACGGAAGATTTCTAATGCTATGTATTAATTTAGTCATTCTGCGCTGAATGTTTTCTAATGAATTTATGTCCATTCTGTAATATGGAGAACAGAACTGAGCTGCGTAATCTAGGTGAGGCCTTACTAATGATGTATAAAGCTGAAATATAACCTCAGGACTTCTGTTGCTTACACTTCTTGATTTAAATCCCAGTAATCTATTTGCCTTATTACGTACGCTTATGCACTGCTCTCTTGGTTTAAGGTTGCTGCTTACCATCACCCCCAAGTCCTTTTTGCAATCTGAATGGAAAAGTTCTACATTATTTAACTTATAAGTGCTAGGGTTATGGGCACTGCCTTGCTTCTTGGGTAGCATTGAAAATTGGGTTGAGCAAATATTCTGTTAGTGGGATGGATTGTGAAGAACCTGCCTATTGGTGAGCCATGATTCGATCCATGACAACACTTTTTCCCCAATGTAATGAGCTGCCATGGCAGCGCAAGTCTAAATAAACAATATCGAATTCTTTGTCATGATCAACAGCCTCAAAAGCTTTACTGAAGAAGGTTAATAAATTAGATAGGCGGGAACGGCCCCTCGTGAATCCATGCTTAGTATCATTAATCAAATTATGGTTATCTAGATGGCTTCTAATAATACCAGCTATAATTGACTCTAGAAATTTGCCTACTGATTTATAAGATGACACTCACCTCTTTTGATGCGCCTATAAATTCCTTTATTCTGCCCTAAAAGATATTTGAGCCTATTATTCATCCATTTTGGGTTATTTCTACTTGATCTAGATTCTTTTCATGTGATAAATGTTCTTTGGGCATCCTGTATAGTAGATGAATGGTTCAGAGAACCGAGGGACTGATTACCTCAAACTCCTCCTCTTCTTTCTACTTTCTACTTTGTATTGGACTGATGAAGCCAATGTCATACTGATAGCTCTCTTCGTTACCCCAGTTCACAGATGATAAGTATTCCCTAATCCCATTGTAATCTGCTAAGCGAAAGTCTGGGACCGTTACTGAATTATCCCTACTATCATACAACCATTCAATGATAAAAGTAATTGACTTGTGGTCGCTTGTGCCGAGTTCCTCTGTAATTTCCAAATTATTAACAAGGGTTTCCTTGTTTGCCAGAATTAAGTCAAGTAGGTTATTTCCCCATGTAGGTTCTATCACAAACTGCTTCAAAAAACAATCCTGAACTACTTCTAAAAAGATTCTAAATTCCCTGTTAAGAGATTCCAATCAATTTGACTAAAGTTAAAGTCCCCTAGAATTACTACGTTATCGTGCCTTGTGGCCTTAACAATTTCCTCCCAAAATAATCTCCCTTGTTCCCTATCTAAGTTTGGATGATGGTATATCATGCCTAAAACCAATTTTTCACACCCCTCTGAAAATTCTATCCAGACAGACTCTGTATGTATTATTACCCGTTTTTTTGCAACAATTTAAATGATCACGGACATAGAGTGCCACCCCACCCCCCTTTTCGATACTTCTGACTACTTGAACAATTTAAAACACTGAATGTGACATTCAGCAGGCATGTCTCGATTTTTCAAATTAAATCATGTCTCAGTTATGGCAAATACATAAATGTTACCTGCACTAGCAACTAATCTCAACTCGTCCATCATATTCCTAGCACTACGACAATTACTATAATATATATTTAAAGACCCTCCTTTCTCTTTACCCTTCCTTCTCATTTCTGTTTTTCCACTATTCCTATTACTGTCCTTGTCATCTAGTGCCACTGGCTTTCCAGTATCATAATATTACTGCACTTCGACTTCACTGTTTTTTTCCCAAAACCCATACCACTAGCTTTTACTGGTTTAAAGCCCTAACAGCTCCCTCCACTGCAGTTGCCAGTGCCCCCACCTCAGACCTAGATAAGTGAACCCCATCCCTGGCATACATGTCATTTCTGCCATAGAAGAGGTCCCAGTTGTCATTGAATGTTACTGCATTTTCCTTACAGTATTTGTCTAGCCAACAATTGACACCAATTGCCCTGGACAACCATTCATTTCCAACTCCTCTCCTTGGCAAAATACTGTAGATGAATGGTTCAGAGAAACGGCAAGTTTTAAATTAGACACATATGCAACACTTGAATATCTTTATTGAGGAAACGTTTCGCCACACAGTGGCTTCATCAGTCCAATACAAAGTAGAAAGGTGTAAGGAGAGGAGGAGTTACACCTTTCTACTTTGTATTGGACTGATGAAGCCACTGTGTGGCGAAACGTTTCCTCAATAAAGATACCCAAGTGTTGCATATGTGTCTAATTTATAACTTTGCAAAATACTACATATGACAGGGTTCCCACCCTTCTTCCTAATTATGTATATTGCTGACCTATACCTGCTAGTCAGGTTAATAAATTAGATAGGCAGGAATGGCCCCTCGTGAATCCATGCTGAGTATCAATAATCAAATTATGGTTATCTAGAGGGCTTCTTATAATATCAGATATAATTGACTCTAATAATCTGCCTACAATTGAGGTCAGGCTTATACGGTGGTAATTTGACAGTAGCGACTTGTCCCCTGCCTTAAAAACAGGAATTACATTAGCCATCTTCCACATATCAGACACTACACCTGTTTGAAGAGATAAATTAAAAATGTTAGTTAATAGTTCACAGAATTCCATTTTGCATTCCTTGAGAACCGTTGCAAAAAGTTCATCAGGACACAAACATTTATTTTGTTTCAGTCGGTCTAGTTGTTTCATAACCATTTCGCTAGTGACTGTGATATTACATAATTTATCTTCTTCAGGGCCACTATAAAAATTTATTACTGAGATATTATTAGTGTCTTCCTGTGTGAAAACCGAGAGAAAATAATTATTAAGATGCCAAGAGTTATTTTTAAGGGGACCTATGTTATCTCTAAATTTTGTTATATAAACCTGGAAAAAACTTTGGGGGTTAGTTTTTGATTCCCTAGCAAGTTTAATTTCATAGTCCCGTTTAGCTTTTCTTATCCCCTTTTTAAAGTCCCTCTTAATGTCAGTATACTGATTTATAAGATGACCCTCACCTCATTTTATGCGCCTATAAATTCCTTTCTTCTGTCCTAAAAGATATTTGAGGCTATTATTCATCCATTTTGGGTAATTTCTACTTGATCTAATTTCTTTATACGGGATAAATGTTCTTTGGGCAGCCTGTATAGTGTTAAGAAAGCTGTCATATTGATAGCTCTTTTCGTTACCCCAGTCTACAGATGATAAGTATTCTCTAAGCCCATTGTATTCTGCTAAGCGAAAATTTAGGACCGTTACTGAATTATCCATACTATCATACATCCATTAAATGCTAAACGTAATTGATTTGTGGTCGCTTGTGCCGAGTTCCTCTGTAATTTCTGAATTATTAACAAAGGTTTCCTTGTTTGCCAGAACCAAGTCAAGTAGGTTATTTCTTCATGTAGGTTCTGTCACAAACTGTTTCAAAAAACAATCCTGAACTACTTCTAAAAAGTCGATTGATTCTAAATTCCCTGTCAAGAAATTCCAATCAATCTGACTTAAGTTATCGTGCCTTGTGGCCTTAACCATTTCCTCCCAAAGTAATCTCTCTTGTTCCCTATCTAAGTTTGGAGGATGGTATATCACGCCTAAAATAAATTTTTCACACCCCTCTGAAAATTCTATCCAGACAGACTCTGTATATATTATTTCCGACTTTATACCCGTGTTTATGCAACAATTTAAATGATCACGGACATAGAGTGCCACCCCCCTTCCTTATACTTCTGTCTACTAAGAACAATTTAAAACCCTGAATGTGACATTCAGCAGGCATGTCCCGATTTTTCATATTAAACCACGTCTCACTTATTGCAAAAACATCAAAATTACCCGCACTTGCAACTAATCTCAATTCATCCATCTTATTTCTCGCACTACGGCTATGCGTATAAAAAATATTTAGAAAACCTCCCATCTCTTTACTCTTCTTGCTCATTTCAGTTTTTCTACTATTCCTATTGCTGTCCTTGTCACCTAGTGCCAGTGGCTTTTCAATATCTACCTTATTCTGCCTATTACTAGTACCCCTAGAACTCATAATATTACTACACTGGGACTTCACTGTTTTCCTCCCATAACCCATACCACTAACTTTTTCTAGTTTAAAGCCCTAACAGCTCCCTAAACTACAGTTGCCAGTGCCCCCACCCCAGACCTAGAAAAGTGAACCCCATCCCTGGTATACATGTCATTTCTGCCATAGAAGAGGTCCCAGTTGTCAATGAATGTTACTGCATTTTCCTTACAGTATTTGTCCAGCCAGCAATTGACACCTATTACCCTCCTTTCTTATGTTATGTGTCTAATTTATAGACACGAATGTAGATGTCAGGGAACTTCAGGAGGATTTATACAAACTCAATTCCTGGTCAGAAAAGTGACAGATGCAGTTTAATGTAGGTAAATACGTACAAGGTTCTGAAGCTCGGGAGTGTCCATGACCTAGTACTATTCTTCGTCTGTCCCGTATTCCCTGCTCATCCTATTGGGATCTTACATGCACTCCTTCGTTCTTTCATTCGTTCACCCTTTCATGTAGATTTGTTTCTGAAGCAGTATAGTCAACCGATCCTGTGCAGGATATTCAACCGATCATGTGCAGGAGAAGCGACAGCATTTACACTGGAAACTATTGACTCAGTTCCCAATACAGTTTTTGGAATTGGGTAGTACCGGCTTAAGTAATGTTCCGTAAACCATACCATCGCATATATATATATAATATTTATTTTTCATTTTATTCCTTTTTTGTATTATAGAGTGCACAAGCTCAAAGCCTGTTGTGGACTGAGTGAGAATGTAATATCACGATATATACACATTTCGTGATATCACATTATTACTGAGACCACAGGAGGCTTCGAGCTTGTGCACTCTATAATAATGAAAGTAATAAAATGAACAATGAATTCACAGGATAATCTATTGTTTTGGTGTGATTCTCTAGTTGAATTTCACATTTTGGTAGTTTGTTGGTAGTAGGTGGTAATGACGTTGCTGCTGCACAAAAGGCTGAATGAGCAACTGAAGCAAGTATTCACTGTGTGACAACTGCTTCAAAATCTGTAGAGGAGGAGGAGGAGGTGTTGATTCACCGGGAAATCTCCCGGCCCGGGTCTTTACCAGATGGCGACCCGGCTCCGGCTCCCTGGCGAGGGAGTAGCAGAGACCGAAGTCTCCCATGGCAGGGGGTACCCCTCAGCGGTGGGACCAACCGGTCCCAGGCCTAGCCATATTCGCCCACAAGCACGTAGGTAGATAGTTGCTAGGCCCCTCTGGTCTGCCACCTTCCCCGCCCCAAGGAGGCTGACGGGAAGGGCAGGCTTGCGAGCCGCAGATGGTAGCAAGCTCCAGCCTTGGCACCTACCCTGCCCTAGAAGGGCTGGGCATGGTGATCGACCTCTGTAGAGGGAACTAAAGCAAACGTTAAAGGTGCTGGTGCTCCTTCAAAGACTGCATGGGAAACTGAGGCAGTAGTATACGGTGCAAATGCTGTTGCTTCTCCTGTACGGGCTACCAAATCGGTTGACTATACTGCTTCTGATTCTCCCCAAAAGTAAAATAGAACTGTAGTCGGTGCTGGTTCAATTCCAAAAAATGTATGTGGAACTGAGGCAGTTGTTTATGGTATATACCGTTGCTTCTTCTGTTCGGGCTACCAAATCGGTTGAATATACAGTAGCTGATTCTTCAAAAAAAAAAAAAAAAAAAAAGTCTACTGTGATGGTTCTCCTTCAAAGACTGTATGGGGAACTGAGGCAGTAGCATACTGTGCAAATTCCATCACTTCTCCTGTACAGAAAAGAGATCGGTATTATATAGTATTGATGGTAATTCAAAGACTGATGTTCATTCTAATGCAATAATTGCAGTTGTAAACACATCTACTTCTGAAGAGAATTTTTTGTGGAAATGCAGAAACAGTCTCTGTTAAGCCAAAAAGTTGTTGCACTAGGAAAACTCCTAGAGAGGCGGGTAATAGACTAAGTAGAGAGACAAATAGTAAAGCAGAGTAGAGAACTAGTAACAATGATCCTGTCTACAGAGTGGTAGAGCAGTTAATGAAAATTTTTAAAAATTTTCTTACTCATAGTGAAAGCTACAATGAGCCAAGTTTTCAGTTGAGTCATTTTCCTTGAAAACAATGAAGCTATGACATACGACCTCAAAAATTTTGACAAGCAGTGTTCACATTATACAACATTCCCTGACCAGCGCCCATACTGGTCAGACGTCTGCGGACTACCTCTTGGTGGTGACACTGTGAAGATTTATATTTTCATCAACATGGCGGCTGGAAGCTGGCGGAGGGTGAATACTGTTTGCATAGACGTCGTGAGAGGGTCGGTTTATCTGTCCACTGCTGCCACTGTCCTGCTGGCCATATTACAGGACACGTACAGGATTGACAACTCAGATCTCTATGGTGTAGCCTTGAATGGCGCGACACGGGTCTTTGTGAAGTTGACAACAGCGAAAGTGTATGAGCATTTAGTGGACACATATCAAGATCGTGTTCTCACAGTCAACACAGGCATGGAAGTGAAATTGAAGGATGTGTCGAGGTCCTATACCTGGGTGAGAGTATGAAACGTCCCTTTTGAGGCCGACCAAGTTGACATTGTTACGGTGTTTAGGGCATATGGGGTTGTGCACATTGCAAATGCTGGCAAGTGGAATGAGGGCCCTTACGAGGGACTGCTGGAGGGACCCTATTCTCTTAAAATGATGGTACGATGGCCCATACCATCGTATGTTGTGATGCCGGAGTTCCACACGCAGGTGTACATGACGCACAATGGCCAAAGATGTATGTGCCGCATCTGTGGTGCCTATGAGCATGTTGCAGCTGACTGTGTGAGGAGAGGCACGCAGCGCTTTGATGTGGGTCCTGTGCGCCCCAGTGAGACGGATGTAAGGTGTGAGATGACTATGAAGGAACGGGATGATCAGCAAAAAAGTGGAGTAACATCGTTGATGGTGTGGAGAAGACATGTCTCACCATTCCAGATGTGTCACAGGCAGGAGGGGAAGGAACGACAGGAGACCTGGAGGGTGCTTTGGATAGCTGCCCAGTAATACCGTTGCAAACGGTGTTGGAGGGCCTTCTTGACAACCCATTGCCAGAGTTGAGTGTGGGTGGTGGTAGTGGCATGGTGGAGGTCATTGATGGTGCTGCTGGAGTGGGGTGTGGTAGCCCTGAGGAAAATTCATTGGTGTGTAGTGAGGTGCAAGTGTTAGTGCATGAGAGTGAAAGTGGTATGGGAATGGAAGTGGTGGGGGAATCCTGCAAGTGTTCTGTGGCTTTATCTGACTTTGACAATGTGCTTACACCTGCATAAAGAACTTGCAAGAAACCATGGGTGGATGTGGCATGGAGGGGCAAAGGTGGGTTACAGGGAATGGAAGGAGCCCGGGGAGGGAAGTCTGTTAATAAAGGGGAGGCTCGGGTAAAATTGCCGTGCCACTTCCACAAAGGTTAAAAGGAAAACCCACTCATTTGTATTCAAGTGTTTAACGATTAACATAAATGGAATGATGGCGGAGATTAAACGTAGGTGGGTGGAAGTGACATTACAACGTTTTGGTGTGCACGTTGGGTTTATACAAAAGCATAATCACATGTATGGACGAGACTTACACTTGAAGGGGTATAGGGTTTATGCCAGAGTCATTGGGCAGATTAAAGGGAGGGGTTGCAGTAGTCATATAGGAGTCAAGCCCTTTTAAACTGTTAGCATGGGAAGTGTGGGGGAGGAAGAATAGTGAAAGTAGATGGGGATTGGGGAGGGGTGGGGGTATGTTTCGTTGGAGTCAACATGCCAGCGGAACACAGCAGAAGGGTAAAAACGGAATTTGTGAGGAATTTTGTGGTGTACGCCTTGGGCGGGTTACCGGGGGTAGTGATTGTAGGGGGTGACTGGTATTGTGTGGTCCGAAAGAGGGATGTAGAGCCTAGGGGTGCAGGATGTGAGTTAGGGGTATTAAGGGATGTCTTAAGTAGTGCGGGCTTGGTGGAGCATACCTTTTTACATAAAGGGTATGCGGCTAGATTAGATAGGATTTATGTGATGTGACAGGTGACGATAGGAGGCGTTTAGACTGTAGATGTAGGTTTTTTGGACCACAGTGGCATGTTAGTGGAGGTTAATTGGGAGGGAGTGGTACGCTGGTACAGGGATTATTGGAAGTTAAATGTCAAGTTGCTAGTTGGGAGGAACGGAAGGAGAGGTTTGCGAGATGGTAGGGAGGGATGTGAGAGGAAGGAAGGAGGGAGGGACATTTAGTGAGCTGGTGGGAATATAAGGCGAAGCCGGGGATTCGGGAGTTTCATAAAAGGCTTGGACGAGAGGATGCATGCTGGAAGTATGGTCTGCAAAAGTATATTGAGGGGCAATTGAACAGTTGTTATGTTGGAGGGGGACCTTATGCTATGAATGAGATCAGGGATTTGCAGGATAAACTGAGGGAAATACAGAATGAAAGGTATGATGAAGTACGATTGAAGGAAGGAATAGATGACATTATGTGGGAAGACAGGCCTTCAGCATGTGTTTTAGGGAATTATAGGAAGATGCGGGGTGGAATGACTGTGAATTGTATCGAAGTGGAGGAGTATATTGATGGTTTTTGGAAGGGACAACAGCTCAGGATGACCGAGGCGGTGGGCGTATATGTAGACAAGTGGTTTGAGAGATATTTGCGAAATATGAATGGTGGGGAGCGTGAGAGAGGTATCTTCGTAGAGGGTATCCAGAGTGTGTTGGGGGAGGCGGACAGAGAGAGCATGGAGGGGGAAATTAGCGAGGAGGAATTATGGGAGGCGGTGAACAGGTTGAGTAGAGGCAAGGCACCAGGATAGATGGTATATCAAATGATTTTTATAGGGTACATTGGGAAGTTATGAGGGAGTGCATGGTGAAATTGCTAAATCGGATGAAGGATGGGGTGCATGGGGGTGCATGGGGTATGAGCAGGGTATGGGGTTAGTGATGTTAGTTAAAAAGGGGGAGAATGGGGATACAATCCAGAATTATAGGCCTTTAGCTATGATGTGTGCTGACGTTTTTTTTACATTTTATTTAAAACAAACATTATACAAAACACACACATCAATATGACACCTTATAACAAATAAGGTTATCGCAAATACAAACCAACAACCGAATGTACAAACATCCGAATACATAGGAAAAACGTACAATGCAACGTTCTGACAATAAAGCACTAAACAATATATAACCTACATATCTTTGGCACCATGTATATTACTTACTGCCAAAGAAGCACAAACACGTTATTTATTTAATAACAGAATTTAGAACCATAAAAACTTGACCCCCCTCCCCCCCCCACAATCCCACCTACCCAAAAGAAACCTGCACATTACCTATTACCATTACAATCATCATGAGGAAATGTTTGGTTGTATTTTTTTTTTTTTTTAATATTTTTAATATTTAATATTATTAATACCAAAACTGAACACTGAAACACACACTATCACTACCTCACTTCGTCAGTGAGACTGACACAAAACATTGGGAATCATTATGACAAAACTTGTCTATGTACATTGGCCATTCTTTCGTCGGTACTTAACATTGAACAATAACATACATAATATATGAACATTAGTTTATACTGACAACGTACAACATGCTCAGTATACCGAGGGAATGACATGCAATTATGATAATATATATAACCAGAAACATTATGCCACCAAACACACCACTCCACATACCAATTACATTTATGAAGAAATTAAAATAACAAATTCATTTTGTAAATGTTCCCTTCCGAATATACAATGGCATCCCAAAGAATTACCTCTCACCAATGCTAGCTAAGGCCGATGAAATATAATACCAATCTTTGCCAATACCTCTAACACTGAAAATGTCACACTGATGCCGCATCCTTCACAAACCTATTTAGTTGTTTTTATTTTTTTCGTAACAATTTTTTTTTATATTATAAATATTATAAACAGGAATGAACAGAGTATAACCAAATCAATTATAGGTGAAATCACACAACTCAAAACACACCAGGTTCAAAACATAAGGGACATCAGGCATATAAATATATATGCATATATAAATCCTCACATACACTTATTTACCCAAGACCATACAAGGACATTGCCCAAGACAAACCTCCATTGCTTGCTCCTGACACCTTCCACCATCCCCTCCCCAGTCAAGGTCACCGATACATTCTCCACACACCCCATAACCCACTCCCTCCCCCTCCCCCTCTCATACTCATGCATAACTCCTAATCAACACATACTCTAATCCGACCCTCCCCCCGGGATACCAACCCCTTTCTTACCATTTCCATCCCTCCCCCACAATAACGTCTCCATTGTCAACTGTCTATACCCTACCGAAAACCCACGCTCAAATGCCTGACCGTAAAGTTCTTGATCCTGCATTTTGCTCCATAAAACTGTGCTGCAAGAGCCCGGATTCTCCCCTCGCCCCGAACCTCCCTCATGCCCCATTTTACAAAAACATAATCCAAAGCCAGATACATAACCGCATGCCTAACACCCTCGGAACTACCTGCAACATCTAAACTTAAAACCCACAACACAGGCAATCCCCCTCCCCCCACCCCCTGATTACCCCACCGAACCACTCTCGAAAACTCGCCAACTCCTCACAAAAATATGCAACATGAAAAGCCGTTTCCAAAATCCCACAGCTCTGGCAGAGCCCATCCTTTATCAGACCCATAACGAAAAGTTGAGCTCTGGATGCCAAAATATTATGCAGAAACCTAAACCCCATTTCCCGCACCCTGGCAGGCAATTTTAACCTTTTAAACCAAAACCACGTAGCCCCCCAATCATACTTTGGATAAGCTGCCGCCCCCCTGTATCTCCAACTCACCTGTTCCAACCCTATCAAGCGCCTTCACCCACATTTTCCGCGGTTCCGAGACTACTATGAGATGTTGCAAGAGTGCCTAACACATCTGAAGATCCTTACCATGCCACCACCGCCGGCTCTCCCTCATAACTCTGTCCACTCTCACCCCCCTCCCACCCCTCCCAAAAAAATCCTGCCTCACGTATATCCCCATCAATCGCCTCCTCAGAGGTATCAATTCCATACCTCTTCTCTCACCACCCTGGTCATAACCACCCCCTCCCACAACCAATGCCTTCCATAACCCCAAATAAAACGCAAAACCCTCTTTTGCAGCCACCAAATATCCTCCTCCATGAGAGGATAGACTGCAGCTACGAACCATAACTTATTGAAAACTAATGCATTGACCACAATGACCCTTTGCAAAAGAGTTATCTCCCCCGGCCTCCATCCCACCATCCTACCCACAGCTGCCTTTACCACCGCAGAAGAGTTAAACTCCCGCACAACTTGCGGCACATTACGAAAAACAACGCCACAAATTTTTATCCTATCCACTGTATTCCATCCAAACCTCTGTCCCAACGCCCTTCCCCCCCACGCAAGTTCCCACCTCTAACAACTTCGATTTTACCCTATTTGCACTCACCCCAGTAGCCAACCCAAAAATCTCAATCTTCTTGTTCACAGTCCCCAGCCCCTCTAAGCTTCCCACCAAGATAGTGGTCTCATCAACATACCCGACGATACCCGGGGCACATTCCGGGTCCTCTCCCCATCTCTTACACCCTCCTGCACCAATCTATAGAAGGGATCCTGCAGACATGCGAACAGGAGCTGCGACAAAGGACACCCCTGTTGCAGCCCCCGTCCCATGCCCACCAAGGTCCCCACCCTCCCGTTCACCTGCACTCTCACCTGTGCCCTGCCATAAAGCGTCCCTATCCACCCCACTACCTCCTCCCCAAACCCCTGTTTCAATAATATGCCGTGCAACATCTCCCTATTCACGCTGTCATAGGCAGTTTCCCAATCCAACCATACAAATCCCCCCCCTCCCTACCTTCAACAAACCCTTTTATCCTATGGTGCCTCTCCCTCATACTACGCCCCAGAACTCTGCACTGCCCTCTCTCTAAAATATTATTTAATACCTTCTTCATATGATTCACCAAAATACACGTGAAAATCTTATATTCAGCCCAAAGTAAAGTTATCGCTCTATATCCCTTTAGTGTCCCACAACCCCGTCCCTTAGATATCAAAACCACTATCCCTGTTTGCTGCTCTTCACTCATACTTCCCATTGACTTCATACCACTGAAAACCCCCACCAATACCTTTTGCAAAACCTCTCAATGAGTCACATTGAAGTCGCCCGAAATCCCGTCCAAACCAGGTGTCTTCCCAAGTTTCTGCCCCTGCACTGCCTGTAATACCTCTTCCTCAGTAATACGTCCCTCCAAACCTTTCCTGTCCTCCTGACTAATCCTCTCTAAGATGCTACCTAAAACAAAAACACAAGCCTCCTGATTATAAAACCCCTTCTGCAACTTTCTCTGAAACCATCTGTCTGTATAGCAATTCATACCCTCAGTGGTACATATCACCTGGCTATTCCTATACCCATCCAAGTCCTCATCCACCGTTAAGGACATAATCGTCATACCATTCTGTCGTTCACGAAATTTACGCAAATCCATAGCTGAGGGTTTATCCCCCCATACAACGTCCTCCAACCCCACTCGAACCCTAATGGCATGAAAATTTTCATTTTGAATCTCCCTTAATTGGCTCTGGAGTCCATCGATCTCATCCCAAGGGTACCTCCCCCACCCCTAATAACACTCCCGCAACTGCTCCTCCAAGTACCTCTGCTTCCCATACCTCAACTTCCCATCCTCCGACCCCAACCCCATGTAAAATCCTCTTATTGCCACATTCGCTCATGTATTCCACTATTTCACAACGTCCTCGATACCCTTGCCCCACCCCACAATTTTCCCCACCATTCCTCAAAAACCTCTCGATGTCCCTCACCCTGCAGCAAACGAACATTTAATTTCCAATAACTAGGATAAATCTTAACCGCACCCTCCCATCCTAACTCAACCAAAACACTCCTATGATCTGAAAAACCCATATCTACACAGGTTACACAGCCCACCTGTAAATCCTGTGTTACATAAACCTGATCGAGGCACGCCGCGTATCCTCTCTGAACATAGGTGAGTTCCACATTCCACCCCCACCCCTTACCACATCCACAACTCCCACCGCCCCCAAAACCTCCCTTAAGGCACCCAACATACATCCCACCCCTCTAGGCTCGACATCCTTCCCTCTAATTATACAATTCCAATCACCTGCTACAATAGTAACCATAGGAAGGCCCCTTAAGGCATAGACTAAATCATTTCGAACAAAATCCTCCTGCACGCCAGCATGTACACCCCAACAAAACACACCTGAATATCCCCCCACTCACCTTCCACCCTAACAATCCTACCCCCCTCCTCCCATGTTCTCAGAAGAAAACAGCTGGTCTCCCGTACCCCCACTGTCACCCCTCCCTTTAAATGCCCAGAACTTCCTGTATATAACATATAACCTTTCAACATTAATTCCCTTCCACACCTATAATTATGCTCCTGTAGGAAGCAAACGTCTACATTCATACGTCTCAGTGTTACCTCCAACCATTTCCTCTTAACCTCCGCTCGGAGGCCATTGATGTTCGTATTCAAACACTTGAATGCTGCCTCACGGGTCCTGGCGACACAGTCTTGAAAGTACCACCAAACCCTCGGCTCTGCTTCCCCTCCCTACCTCCACCTTTTCCCTTTAAACTCCCTTTCCCTCCCTTAGCTATGTCTACCCAGGTCTTTTTACAGGACCTCTGTCCTGGTGTAATCACATCTTCGTCAGCCTCACCACTTGGCCTCTTTAGTGACTCACCCTCAAACTCCATGACCCCCTCCCCCAGATACCTATGCACCTCCACTTCTGCAACAACCACTGATCTGCAGTTGACCACTTCAGCACCATCAACAGCCACACCCCCCAGACTCTCCACATCTCCATCTGGTTCCACTACCGTACTCTGCAGCTCTCCCGTCAATGGACTATCCAGAATCCTCCTCAGGTCCTCAAGGCTGGGGTCCGGAAACTCATTCCCCTCTTCCAGAGGACAACTTTCAGAGTTGACCCCTGCCGCCTCCATAGTCTCACTCCGAGACTTTTGGGTCAACGTCAACACGGCCTCCTCACTCGTTTCAACAGCATCACTCCATTTACCAGTTTCCGCAGCATTCACCATTATGTCTTCTACCACAGGTATCGCCAACAGCACCTGTTCCTCTCAGACACCTGGCTCTGTCTGCACGTCATCCTCTCCTCGAGTCCCATTACATGGACCCCGTCGCCGATCACATGTTGCTGCCATATGCCCTGGGCCACCACACAGATGACATGTCCTCTGCTGCCCTGCATACGTCACGTAGACCTGGGTATGGAATGCCTCCATCACTGCATATGATGGTATTTCCCACCTCAGGGTCATTTTGAGGACGAACGACCCCTCCGGCATAACTGCATATGGCCCATGGGCCCATCTTCCTATGGTGGCAGCGTTGATGACCCCATACTGGCAAAACACCTGTCTGACGTCTACCTCGTCGGCTTCAAATGGAATATTCTTAATCCGTATCCACAAGTAGTATGCCAATGCATCCCGATGATGTACCTCCAGGTTTGTGTTAATTATGATGCTCTTCTCCTGATACCTGTCGACGATTCCATTGTAGACACTGCCGGATGCAAACTTGACAAAAAAACGGGCAGCTCCATTCAAGGAGATCCTGTAAATGTCCTCAGTCAATATCCCATATGTGTCTCTCAAAATTAAGGGCAAGAGAACGTCGGCATTGCTGGGATACACCGCTCCCTGCAGCAAATCAATGCATACAGTATGTACACGTTGCCGGTATCCATCCGCCATCTTGTGGAAAATTGATGTGTGCTGACAACAAGGTTTTCGCAAAGGTTTTGGGGAACAGAATGAAAAGGGTGATAGGCAGAGTGATTGCGGAAGGGCAGTACGGGATTCCAGGTCATAGTATGGTTCGGGGGCATGAGAGAATAAAAGATTTTATTGAAGGCAGGAATGAAGGTGGAGTGCTAGCGTTGGATTGGAGAGCAGTGTATGATAGTGTTGAAAGAGATGTGTTGTTTGAGGTCATGCGGCGGCAGAGGTTTGGGGAGGAAGTGGTTCGATGGGTGGAAACCGTGTATAATGGGACGTGCATACATGTGCAAGTGAATGGATGTGTTGGGAGGGAGGTGAGCATTGATAGGGGTCTGTGGCAGGGATGTCCCTTGTCGCATATTTTGTTCGCATGTATACAAGATCCGTTTCATAGGTTGATTGAGGAAGGGGTGGGGAAGGGCGACGTTGATAGGTGCGATGTACCTGGCATAGTCTGGTATGTCGATGATACAATGGTTCTGGTGGGTAATGAGGAGGGTTTGGGAAATGTAAATAGAATAATCAGGGTATTTTGCGAGGCGACAGGCATGTGGGGTAATGGGGCAAAGTCGCGCTTGTTGGAGGTGGGAACGTGGGTTGGCTGGATAATGGGTATGAGGTATGGGTGGACAGTAGTGGTAAAGGTTCAAATTTGCGGGGTTGTATATATGAGCAATAGTAGGGAAGCGAGGTGCAAGAATTCTGGGAGGGTTGTGAGGGCGGCGATTGAGAGGATGAGGGGTTGGAGGGCGGGGGATCTAACTCTGCAGCAGAGGGTGATCGTAGTGAATGCGTTGCAGGACGACGTGAGGCTGTTGGAGGTACGGGTGTTTAGGTAAGTATGGGCATATGGTAAGCCCTGGATAAGGAAGGAAATTGTAAGGAATAGGGTGGGGTTGGGAGATTAGGACTTATACCTTTAGAACGTAGGTTGCTGTGTATTTATGTAAAAAGATGTGTTGTGAGGTTGGGAGGTGAGGATGGGAGAAAGGTGGGTAAAGTAATAAGCGAGCTGAGTAGGTGGTGGGGGGCGAAAGAGCTGGTGCAGTGTTGCTATTTGCTGAGTAACCTTGTGGTAATGAGGAACACACAGAGGTTGATAACGAGTGCCTTGGAGAGGATTGGGTGGGAAAGGCTGTACTGGAAGAAGAGGCGGAATACCCAGTATATGATTGGGGTAACATATGGACTGGACTGAGAGGCCTGCATTTAAGATCAAGGGATCGTGAATTGATATATCGTTTTATTCATGGAGTAGTGGCGATGAGAGCCTTACTATATAGGATGGGCATGGCGACTGCGGCGGGTTGCGGAAGGTGTGGGTTGGACAAAACAGCCATGCATGCGATATACTTTTGTGAAAGTTTGTGGTCTGTGAGGGAGTTGTTGGGGAGAGTGTTACGACGAATGGAAGAGGGGTGTATCTGTATTAAGGGCGATGAGCTTAGACATAGGGGAAGTGCAGCCGCAGGTGTGTCGAGGCCTTATGTATTTAATGATCGATTATGTATGTCATGGAAGTTGCGAGCCATCGGGGTTGGGGAGCATATCAGGGCAGTAGCCAGGTGTATGTATCACACAAAATGTAGAAACAGGGAGGTATATGGGGGGAATTGGGGGAGTGCCTTTTCAGGGGAGTATAAAAAATTGGTATTAGAAGACTTATTAGGGGTGTAGGTAAGTATTCTTAAAGGGGCTTGTCTTCTAGGAGGTGTTGTATTACTTTAGGTGGGAGTTGTCAGGAGAGTATGAGTGTGCTTTGGAGAGAGAGTGGTAAGGGGAGGGGTAGAGTGGGGGAGGGGGTGGAAGGACCAACGACGTTATATATTAAATGTATCTTTGGGTAAACGGGTGACGATGTAGGGAGGGATTGATGGAAGGATTAGTGTATGTGTGGGTAGGGTGGTAAACTTGAATGACGTGTACTGACAACTGGTAGAAAACTTTGAACAGAGGGAGTTGTAAGGGGTAATAAGAGGGTTTTCCTATGAGGCATTGTCACTGGTTGTGGGTGTTATGCGTGTCAGGGAGTGAAAGGTAAATAGGTGTGGCTGACTCTAGCACATGTTCCGTGTGTCTAGTCGGGAGTGTATGTTTGCACTGTAGTCATAGTGACATCACCTACTGAAAGGTGAGTATGGGAAATCTGCCGTTTGCTGCAATGGGGTTTAAACGGCAGTTGGTGTGCATAATATTAGGTTGAGAGGTAACTGATGGAGCCTAGTAGTATGGACAAGGTATACAGCAAGGATCGTGACAGGAGCCACAGGGGTTGATGTGTCTTGGCGGATATGTGGTGTGGAATTTTGTGTTTTGCTGGTATGTATATGACCAGGATAGATATATAATTCAGAAGTTGTGTGCTTTTAGGTGTAAACCTACTTGGAAGTCTTGTATAATCTGAAACTGCCTAGTGTTGCGGTGGTGGGTCTGTGTTGAGATTGTTATTCAATATGATATGTAAGTCATCATGATATGTAAGTCATCATGGAATTTTAATATGTTTGGGGTGTATTGTTTCATATATATATATGTTGTATATTATAGAAACATGGTGTGGGGGGAGGGGGGTTGAAATGTTTGGGTAGTGACCCAAGCTCTTGCGGGTTTAGGTAGAATTTCGCATGGTTGAATAAGACGTTTTAATTAACATAGTAAGTGAATGTTAACTAGTGGGGTAATGTGCCTATATGTGGTACTTGGATAGATAGGGAGAGAGATGGTATTGTCATTCTGTAATGTGTTATGAGCATTGAATAGTATATAAGTATGTACACAATGGGGATAATGTTGGAACCCTCGGGTTCATGAGCTTTAGTATAGCATATGTGCCAATATTGTGTCTATAGCAGAGTTCTTACCCTTATTATACTATTTACGGATCTTCTGTGAAGGTCTTATTCTATATTTACTGTATTATGTGTTTTCTAAATAAAATAAAATAAAATATTATACAGTGACAACTTCAGACTTAAGTTCAAATCAAGGTGTACCGATACAAAAAAAGATACAATTCTTATAATTAAGACAATCCTCGAGATATACAAACTAGTATTTTCCCTTGGCTTAGATTATACAAGTTAGTACTGTATTTCTTAATGGATTTTATACACAGCATTTAGAGAAACTGCCAGACAATTCATCACTTGGCAAGACTGAGAATGTTGAGAGAAGAAATGTGGGCAGCGGCGGCAGTAGTGGTTTAAGACTTGTGGATTTGATAATGCTATGCTTTAGATGGAAAAGATTTACCACTAGGTTGTCCCATGTAAATGCCAAATAAGGGATAAATAAAGATGCACAGTAATCTTTGCAGCACCTTCCTTCTGAAGAAGCTGCACAGATTGTTAGTCTTGTAGGTGATTTCTGGCACAAATTAAGTGTCATATTAGCTTTTTTATTCACATTATGTAAAGGGTCTTTGGCCGATTTTTTTTTTTGGGTGTATTCTGTAGATACTTGTGTTAAGGGTACAAAATGTAATGTCTCAGGCAGCCTGAGAGATTTTGAAAAAATTACCGAAAAATTACAGAAACGTTGTCAATAAAGAATCACTTTATACTGCTTATGTGTTTATTTGCCCATTACCCTAACACTTGTAAGTTAAATAATGTACATGAATGGTATACAATACCGACAAATTGAAAAATTTAGTCACATGCAACTTCTGGGTACCTTTATTGTAGATGTTTTGCCAACCACGCACGCAGGTAAAAAGCCTATAATTACACCACGGAGGATTCGTCGTGCAGACCTCGGCCTGTGCGGATGCCTGGCTTTGAGCTCTAACCTCTTACCTAGCCGACTGACAATTTCAAGATGGCACAAGCAGTTAGAAGAAGGGTCAACACTGTTTGCATAGAGCTTCTACGTGGTTCCATTTACGAGACGACGGCTTCTGTTCTACTTCCAGAGATCCTGTGAGATACTTATCATCTTGACAATAGTGACCTGTATGGAGTGGCCCTCAATGAAGCAAAACGCACATTTGTCAAATTGACGACTGTCAGTGTATGAGAGACTTGTTGACAAATATGAGGAGTTATGATTGGATGTCAATGCAGCGGTGGAGGTACATCTATGGGATGTATCACATCATTACACATGGGTACGTGTTCGTAATGTGCCCTTTGAAGCTTTAGAAGATGACCTTCATGATGTTTTTGGTGCTTATGGTACCATCCACCAGGTCACCATTGGAAAGTGGACGGATGGCCTCTATGCCAGCTTGCCAGAGGGATCATTTTCACTGAAAATGTCACTGAAATTCCCTATACCTTCCTTCATGGTTTTGGAGGATTTTCACACTCAGGTCTTTGTGACCTATAGTGGCCAGCAAAGTACTTTCCGCATATGTGGGAAGTTTGATCACATAGCTGCTATTTGTGATCAAAAGCATTAGGCACGCCATTCAACTTGGCATATGGATGAGGTGGTGAACAAAGTGACGTCACCAGAGGGGGACGGAGTGATGAGTGTTGCGGAATCTTCTGGTGAGGTACCACCTAGTAGGCAAAAAGACGCCGAGTGTCGCAGGAAGGCGAGGAGTTGGAGGAGGTTGAGGCAGTAGAGCTTCAAGACCCTGAAGAGATTCTGGATGCTTCCCTCCAGAGTGTTCTTAGCGAGATGTTAGACATTCAGAATATGGCAGAGGTCCACAGTCTTGACGCTGGCTTGTCTATTTTGGAGAACATGGACCAGCGGGTGGTTGGGGATGTTGTGGACCAATCGGTGGACCACTTCCCGCCTCGGGTCGTGGAGGTGGACATCCACCGTGCAAAGGAAAGTTATGTGGACATGAAGATTGGTGGGGATTCTCACAAACGGGCTGCGGCCCAGTCTGATTTGGAAGATATTGTGACACCCAGACAAAGGTCAGGTAAAAAGACGTGGGCTGAAGTGTTAGCAACAGGTGTGAGTGGTGGGAGAATTCGAGGAGTGATTAAAGGACATGTAAAAGGCAATGATAGAAAGTGCGTGGAGAAGCCGAAAGTGAGATCCATGGGAAAACCAACCTTAGAGGTTTTAAGTTCGTCACAATTAACGTGAATGGCTTACGTGTGGAAAGAAAACGCAAGTGGCTTGTACGATTGTTGAATCGGCATAGTGTGGATGTTGCCATGTTGCAGGAACATAATTTTCAACCTGAGTATGAGTTACGTGTCCAGGGTTTTGAGGTGTTTATGGCGCATATGAGAAGATTGAAAGGCAGGGTGGCCATTTTGATCAAGGAATCCAGTCCGTTCATGCTTGCGCATAGGGAGGAAGGGGGAGAGGGGAGGGTGATCCATTTAGATGGTATGTGGGGGGGGTCCGGATAACGTTATTGAATGTTTATGGACCGGCGGTGGGTGATGTGACGGTTAAAATAAGATTTTTCTAGGAAGATCTCTTATATCATTTGCGTTCCTTAGCAGAAATCACGATAGTGGGAGGGGTCTGGAACTGTGTGCTAAGGATAAGGGATGTAAAACCTTGGGGAGTGGGCCATGTGTCAGGTGTTTTGAGGGGGCTGTTAGGGGGAGTGGGACTTAGAGATGTAGAGGCTTCAGGGGAGGGTGAGGTACAGTATATGTTTGTGAGAGGGGCATATGCTGCCAGGTTAGACATGCTGTATGTAACAAGGGCGATAGAGGTAAAGTCTTTATGTTGCCTAGATGCCTTTTTTACTGATCATAGAGGCTTTCTTGTAGAGGTCAGCTGGGGAGGTTTGCCATGAAGGTTCCGTGGGTACTGGAAATTGAACATAGGATTGGTAAAAGATGAAGAGGGACAAGTGGAGTTTGCCGAATGGTGGGCAGAGGAATGGAAAACAGGGAAGATGGTAGAGGACGTGGTAGATTGGTGGGACAGGATAGTGAAGCAGAAAATCAAAGACTTTTATGTTAAACGAAGGAAGTGGGAGGCACCGATGAAATATGGTCTCATTAAATATTTGGAGGGACAAATTAGGGATTGATATGGTACTGGGGGAGGGGTGGGGGAGGGCCTAGCTGAGAATATACATGAGTTGAAAGAGCGATTGCGGGATTTACACAATGAAAGGTTTGATGGGGTGCGAGTGAGGGCAGGGTTGGCAGACTTTATAAGGAGACAGATCATCGACCCATGTGCTCTGGGGTCAACAGCAAAGGCACAAGGCGATGGAGATGATGGAATTATATGTGGAGAAGGCTTTGGGTCGATATAATGCGGGACGTGTTACGTACGACTGAGGGAATGAGTGCCTATGTCGATGAGTGGTTTGAGAGGCATATGAGTAGTAGGGGGTTTTAATAAAGAAATGGTTGATGTAATGGGGGAATGTGTGCCTTGTGAGGTAGGAGAAGAAGAACATGAATGCATGGGGGGTGTGATCGAAGAGTGGGAAATTTGGGAGGTTTTGAAGGATATGCGAGATGGTAAGGCCCCGGGAATCGACAGCCTACCGAGTGATTTTTATGTGAAGAACTGGAACGCGCTCAAGGGTTGTTTAGTTGTGCTCTTGAATGAAATGAAAAGACGAGAAGTAATGGGCAAAACTCAATGTACGGCGATTGTGGTACTAGTGGCAAAGGGAAGGGGTAGTAGAACGTTAGGTACTTGCAGACCCATTGCTTTGATGTGCAGGGACTATAAGATTTTTGCAAAGGTTCTGGGAAACAGGAATAAAAAGATGGTGGGAAGAGTGGTAGGCATAGGTCAGTATGGGCTGCCAGGAAGGACGATGATAGAGGGACATGAAAAAATCTGGGATTTTATTGAGACCCATCAGGAGGGGGGGGGAGCGGTGCTACAGATAGATTGGAAAGGGGCGTATGATAGTGTGGAGAGGGAAGCCCTCTGGTGCTATATGAGGTGGCAGGGGTTCAGGGCAGACATCATCAGGTGGGCGAGGACTTTGTATGTGGGGGGCTGGAGCTAGAGTACAAATCAATGGTAGGTTGGGTTGGATGGTCGACCTGGGACTTGGTCTGAGGCAGGATTGTCCCTTATCTTAGATACTGTTTGCGTGCCTACAGGACCCATTTTATAGGGCAATTGAGGTATGTGTGAGGGAAGGGATTCGGAGTAAGACGGAAATTGTCGGGTATGTGGACGACACCACAATTTTGATAGAAAGGGAGGAGGACTTGCGCAGTATTAGGGAGGTGATTAGGGTCTGTGGGGCAGCTACTGGATTGGTGATAAATGAGCAGAAGTTGATGCTACTGGCCGTGAGAGGTTGGGTGGAAGAGGGGGGGCTGGGGAGGAAGGGCAGATGGTGAGGCAGGTGAAAATTTGTGGAGTTTTGTATATGGGGAATATTAGTGAGGCTAGGGAGGCAAATTCGAAGAGGTTAAGGGATGTTGTTTTGGGGATAATTGGTGGGTTAAACTCACGGGGGCTCACGCTGAGGCAAAGGGTGATTGTGGTGAATACCTTGATTTACAGCAAAGTGTGGCATGTTGTGGCCATATTCCCATTGATGCAGAGGGACATAACATGCATCTAATGGCGTATTATGCAATATGTGTGGGGTTCGGGCTGCGAGTGGATGAGGCATGAGGTGGTTTGTCGGCATCCGGAAAAAAGGGGTTTGGGGTTGGTTTCTCTGACGAGACAGGTGAGGAGTATCTATGTAAAGAGGAGGTTCTTATGGGCGGGAGGGGGAGTGGGGGGGCAGCTTGAAAGTGTGCATGGTGATGTTCGACAGTGGTGGACAGGGGCGGAGCTAAGGGAATGTGAGGGAATCCTACGAGTCTTGATCGTGGTGAGGGAGCCAAAAGTGATTAGGGTAAGTCGTTTAGATGGGGTAGGGGGAGAAACCACAGAGGTGGTAGGAGTCGAGATCATGCCATTGTATGACTGGACACAAATCTGGGATAGTTTAAACAGGCTACGGTTAGAACCGGGAGTACGGGAAATAACCTATAAATTTCTGCATGGGATACTACCATCCTCGGAGATCCTATGTAGGAGGGGCTTGATAAAGGACCCTTTTTGTGGTAGTTGCGGTAGAAAGGCGACCATGTATCATATAATGTATTTTTGTGATTCTCTGATGGCGATGAGGGAATGGTTTGCAAGGGTTATTAGAATAGTGGGGGAGGGAGGGTTGATTATGTTGAGGGTGATTAGTTTAGAAGTTGGAGGTGTGAAGACACAGGTGCGTAATGTGGTGCTTCAGTTGGTGACTGATTATATATATTATATATATATAGTTTGGAGTTTACGGGGAGAAGGGACGCGTATTAAAATGGTGGCATTAACAGTGCGGATAATATGTACGCATAGGAACATTAAAATCATGTCTGGGGTAAACTGGGTGAGGGATTTTTCTGAGGGATACCGTGATTTAAGCATAGGTGGGTTGAGACAACTTTGGGGTTCAGTAACGTAAGGGGTGAGGAACGTACTGGATTCATGGGGGTAAGGAAAATCGGGGGAGGGGTATGGAAGTGGAGTGTACTGGAGTGAATGGTCTGGTGTGGATGGAGTGGGTCTTGATAAGTGTTGGGATGAATTCCCTGAGTCTTGTGGTATGGTATTCATGTAAGGTTTTGGTAGGGAAGAGTAAAATTTGTTGAGGTTTTCTTGGACCTTAGGCCATGTATGCCTTCTATAGGGGGAAGGGGGGTTCGGGGTGCCATGAGTGCGCCATACACTCTCGTGTTGGTGCACATGTGGACTAGAGGGGTGGGATAATATTAACTCAAGCGCTGTAGTGGCAGAGGCTTAGTATATATTGTTGTACACGGTTTTAGACAGAGTACTGATTGTCGAGTTAATGTAGACTGTGTTCATTTTTTTATTTAATTTTTATTGTTTTGGTATTGACGGAGAAGCTTAGGCTTTTGTAAAATTTATTATGTTTTGTAAGTTTATTTTTAAATACTTGTACCATTATTACTATAAAAAAATTACAACTGTCAGCTGTGACAATATGCAGGGAACGCACTTATCATACTGTTTTGTATATAGTACATTGTTCAAATCAGGCAGTTCGCTGATATGGTTATTTGTGCTATGTACATTAAGTCTTTTCAGTAGGTTGTAAGATGTAGATATGCTTGGGTTAGAGGGGGGGGGGTGAGAGGGTAGTGCAGTAGCACATCTGTAATTACTCCAAAATATTTGGTCTAGGACAAGTGACGGTTTTTGTAGATTACCCAGCATATTAAGTAATAAGCACCATCTGTGTAAGAATATATTTAAGAATGTGTTATAATGGATTGTGGAAGAGATTGTAATTGGTAATGGTATGTGCTTTTTACGTATGGCAGAGTGTACGGTGCTGTGCCCTTAAGATCACCAATCATAGTTTCTTTTTGGCGTATTTAGTAATATCACGTGTGTAGCAAGTGTCTATTCTTTTCTCATGTGTATGGATCTTCTATGAAGGTCATATGATATGTAAATATTGTAAAGTTGTCAATCTTTTACATAAAAGTTTCATATAAATACACTTTTTGGGTAATCGATAGTATGTACTATGTGATGTATGATGTCTTTTTCAACACGTAGGAATGTGATTATTATCGCGTGTCATTGTAAGCCACGTTTGTGGTAGCATCGTAGGTGAGATGAAGTGTCATTACCTATTAATTTGCTGAGGCAATCTGCAATTTTTTGTTGTACGTTTATATTTCATTTTGTTGTTATTTTCATTACCCTAGGTCGGGTTAGGGGATGGGTGTTTAACGTCAGCAGTGTGGACGGTGGTCGTCCGTAGCGTCATCACAGTTTACTGATGACAGTTTTATGTTTCTGTTGTTAATATTTTGTTTTATCATGCTTGTTTGTTGTATTAAATTTTTGTTTATTGTCATGGCATGGCACTGTCTTGTGTAATGTAATTGTATATATATGTTTTTTTTAAATAAAATATAAAACAATTTACACCACGTTTAGTTTTGGTGAGAGTAGAAGTGGAGAAGATCGTGTTGGTTGGTAGGTTTTCGATAGACTTTAAAACGAAGTTCATGGTCAGCTTTGCAGAGAAGAACATCAAGGAAAGGAAGAGTGTTGTCGACTTCTTCTTCTAGTGTGAACTGGATTTTTTTATATTTTAGTTAAAAGAAAACATTATGTACAAATCACACACATAAAGATGACACCTTATAACAATAAGGATATTACAATTATACAAAACCAACTACTGTAAAGTAAAAACTGACACATTATAATTTGGCATGACAAACCAAATATAAAACCTAAACCACCTACCAACGTCACCCAAAACACAAAAACACGAAAACAAGGTTTCTACACACATCTTCAATGATACATTCAATGCGCTTACAAAAAAAGCCATTATAAACTATGAATCCATGTCCATCATGGACATAACTTACACCCAATACATACAATACACTAACTCCTAAAGTGATCGTCCATCACTTTCACCCTGGAATTTAACCATACTCTATAATTTGCTAACAATTCCCAAAAATTATTCAATTACATTACAAATTTCAAGGTTTCTTGTATTATTATATTAAACTTGTCCTCTCCCCCCTTTGCAGCAAACCACCTTGCCCAGAAGATGACAACATGCTAACATTTAATAATTTCCATCACAATCTCTAATAAAAATAGATATACATTTTTGTAATAAGGAGACGGTAGGTACACAATTATTCGTGTGAAGCTATACCCTGTTTACAACAAACACAGGCCAACATATAAGATCATTACACACTCAATATACCTGAGTGTTCCTATCAAATCCCATACCAATACACACAACCAACACCCTACCTAATATTTTTTTTTTTTTTTTTTTTATTGAAAAATAACAAATACAAAACACATAACAAGACAGAAACAGCATAAAAATTGGTAAACTTGATTTACAAGCACTAAATTTCCTTTGCTTGGCAATGCAACAACAAAGGTCATCATGCTACCTACTTAATAAAACATACCAAGCAAAAATACAATGCACAAACCCAGAATAACATATCATCCAATACTTAACATCCAGGAACAGGAAAAATATAACGAACCATATGTACATAACCCCGGAGGGCATAAATCACAAACAGCCACTAAAAGACATAAGTGACAATATGACAAAGATACAAAATATAGTCCTCACCCGAGTTCTTAGTATTTACACGTCTGTATTGTACAAACAGCGACCCAAAGAAACATTATTACATTACAAACTTATAAGACAATATAAAACACAAGTGAAACAATATAATAATAATTACCAACAGCCCCGTCCCCCACAAATCTACACACACTATTGACCATTAACATCGATAATTAAGTTACACAGTAAGCAAAAACATACCAATTCACAAGTATATAACAAAGACATAGCACAATACTTGTATACACATTTCCAAAACAGAAAACTTTTTTATACAAGACAATAACACAGGTAAAGGAATGACAACATTCCCAAGGATGTAGTTTAAATTATGTAAGGATAGAACATCCTGCACAATATACAAAATAATAATTACACAAACACAAACTAACAAAGGTAAACAGTTTACAACACTAAACCTAACCACAACTGCCTTCCACAAAAGTAAGGCATAATTTTGAAAACATGAGACTCCCATCTCAGGAAACCTTAAGTTACATACATTATAATGCCAAACGGTTCATACCCAAGTGGTTGAAAAAAATTAAGAACCCAATACAAACACACTATAAAGGGAACTTACTACACCTATAACTAATCATCACCAGTCCAGTAGGTTATGAGGAAAAACCACTATGGTTACCCCTGACACCTTTGCTCCATAGGGGTTCCCTCCCACCCCGTCTCCTGTCACAACACACACATCGCGCATTCCTGTCATGTGTCAAATTCTTGCTGAGTCCACAGTTACCCACCCACCCCTCCCTTTTATTCATTCATATGACTTTCCCCACCATACATACCCCCCTCCCTGTCGCTGGCCAGTCCTTTTAAACCCTCCCTCAAAGCTCTAGTAAAGTACCCACTGCAAAATCCCTATAACTCACAGAAAAAGCTGAATCCCACCGCCAACCATAAAGATCCCTATTTCTACATTTTGTCCTATAAAACACAGCAGCCAAAGCCTTGACTCTACACTTCCCCGACACCCCCCTCATTCCCCATGACACATACAAGTAGTCTGCCACTAGGTACAATACCGCCCGTCTCACCTCCCCTCCCACCCCTCCCACATCAAAGCTTAAGGCCCGCAAGGTTGAAAGCCCTCTCCCCCCCACCCTGCATAACACCTTCCCAAACCATTCACGCACTACCCTCAATAAAGGACAAAAATACACCGCATGATAGACAGTATCCTCCTCCCCGCATCTATCACACTGCCCTCCCTCCCCTATCCCTATACGGAACAAAATTGCCTTCGATGCAACGATCCCCATTAAAAACCTATACACAAATTCACGTACTCTGGGTTTAAGCCACAACTTTCTTAATCCCTTCCATATACCCATCCAATCATACACAGGGTATATCGCTGCCCCATGCAGCACCTCCCCATGCACCCCTCCCCTGCCCAGGAGACTCGCAGTGATCCTCCTCGGCTCCTTAACCACCATGATTCGCCTCAACATTCCTTCACAAATCCCTCAGATCATTCCCCTTCCACCACCTTCTGACATCTTCCATAACCAATCCCACTCTTCTCCCACGCACCTCACCCACCCTGAGGTATCGATGCTTAATATATACACACTGCAGACGCCTTGCTAATGGGATGAGCCCCAAACCTCCTTGACGTACCCTCGTCATTACCACTTCCTTACTTAACCACGCCCTCCCATAACCCCATATATAACATAATGCCCTTCTCTGTAATTCCTTCACATCCTCAAAAATAATAGGGAACACCGCTGCCACATGCCACAATTTACTAAAAACTAATGAATTGACGATCACCACCCTCTGTTGCAATGTGACGTCCCCAGGCTGCCAACCACCCATGCGCTTAATGGCCTCTCCCACTACCACCTCTGCATTAACCGCCCGGGCCTCTACCAGATCTGCCCGGTACACCACTCCACAAATCTTCACCTGCTCCACTGTTGCCCACCCCCTTCCCACCCCAACCCTTCCCCCTACCCACCCACCTACCTCCAACAATTTAGATTTCGCATAGTTTACTTTCATCCCAGTAGCCTTCCCAAAAATCTCTACAAAACGTCCTACATTCACTAACTTCTCTACATCTCTCACTAGTACCGTAGTATCATCCACATATCCAACTATCCCTGCATCCCCCCCCTTCCCCTCAGCCATTCCTCCTGAAACTAAACGATAAAAGGGATCTTGCATGCAATCAAACAAAACCTGTGACAATGGGCATCCCTGTCTTAAACCCTTATCCATAGGCACCTCCTTTCCCATTCTCCCATTTAACTGTATCCTAAGCTTGGCTCCCCCATACAGAGTCTCTACCCAACCTACTAATTCATCCCCAAAACCCTGCCGCCTCATGATATCATACAACATACTCCGTTCAACACTATCATAAGCAGCACTCCAATCGATACTCAACACCCCATCCCCCTTCACCACTCTCAATAAAATCCCTAATCTGACCATGACCCACACCCATGCTTCTACCTGGGATTCCACATTGCCCCTTATGTAAAACCATTCCCACCACTTTCTTAAGCCTATTACCTAGCAACTTTGCGAAGATCTTATAATCCACACACATTAAAGTTATAAATCTATAATCCTTCATCGTCCTACATTCCTCTTTTTTCTTCACCAAAACCACAACCCCAGTGTTCTGAATGCTACCCAATACCTTCCCATTCTTCATACAATTGAAAACTTTAACTAAACAATCCCTTAGGGGCTCCCAATTATGCACATAGAAATCATTAGGGAGACCATCCAATCCAGGTGCCTTCCCTTTGCTCAAACCCTGCACCGCCTCCCATACCTCTTCCTCGCTAATCTCTCCCTCCATGTCCTTCCTATCATCCTTACTAACAATACACCTGATCCCCTCTCCTATTACTGCCCTGTCCCTCACCTTCCCCTCTTTCTCCTGCAAGTACTCTTTTACCCAGTGATCTGCATAGTTACTTATTCCTTCAGTAGTTCGGAGCAATTGTCCTCCCCTATACCCTCCCAACTCCCGACACACCTCCAACGTCATCATAGTTGTGTCCCTCTGCCTCTTCCTAAAACGTCGGAGAACACAGGCCGATGGCCTGTCTCCCCATAAGACCTCCTCTAGCCCTCCTCTCATGCGTGTCGCATTAAATCGTTTATTCTGCAATTCCCTCAGACGACCTTTCAGAATACCCATCTCATCCACCCTAGAATTCCCACCCCTTTTGTAACAATCCTCCAGTTGACCCTCCAAGTACCTCTGTAATCCGAATTTCCCCCAATTCTCTTCCCTGCCCATTTTAATATAATACTTCCTAATACACGGCTTTGCCCACATTTCCCACCAACTCAGTAAGTCCCCCGCCTGCTGACCTCTCTCCCATTGCCCCTGCCTCCATGCAGCAAAACTTTCTCCCTCACCAACTCCTTGCAATAAACTTAAATTCAATTTCCAGTAGCTGTCATACCTTTCAATCATTCCTTCCCAGCTGATATCTGCCAACACACCCCTATGATCAGAATATCCCACGTTCATAGCTTCTACCCTACCAACCTGTATCTCCTTAGTTACATAAATCCTATCTAGTCTCGCCTGATATCCCCGCCTCACGAAAGTGTGCTCCACACACCATCCTCCTCCTCTAACTACATCCATCACCCCGGCCGCTCCTAATACCTCCCTCAGCACTCCCAGAACACAGCCCGCTCCCCTGGGCTCTACATCCTTACCCCGTATTACACAGTTCCAGTCTCCTCCTATAATGGTTACCTCAGGCAGTCCTCTCAAATGATACAGCAATACTTCCTAAACAAAACGTTTTTTAGTACTCCTGCAGAGATCCGCCGGCATATACCTACCCTCCTCACCCGTTTCCCACGTTAATAGCTTAAAAGGGCTGACCTCGCGCATGACCACAGCAGCCCCTCCCTTTAATTTCCCTGAATTACCTGCATACACTCTGTATCCATTCAAACACAATTCCCTCGCACACCTGAAATTATGTTCTTGTACAAAACAAATATCTACCTTAAACCATCTCATAGTCACCTTGAGCCATCGTCGTTTCACCTCGGCCCTAAGGCCGTTAACATTTATGGTGAGACTTCTGAAGACAACATAGAGGGTTTTCCTCGATACCTCTGGACTTTTGGCGCTCCTCCCACCTTCTCCTTCACCCCCTGACCACGTTTAAGCCCTTCTCTTCCTAACACCCCACCCTTTTCCCTGCGGGCCGCATCTACCCATGGCTGTGTACAAACTTTCTGCGCTGGTGTGATCACATCCTCATTGGACCCACCCACAGGCCTCTTACGTGAATCACCACTATAATCCATAGCCACATTTTCTAACTGTTCATCCTGCCTGTGAACCACAGCCACCACATCCTGCACCACCAGGTTAGATTCCCCGTCATGTGATGTAAACACACGCTCCCCAGGCAGCTCCACATGCCCATCACCAGGCTCTAAAGGAAACTCTTCTCCGGGCGTGCCAAGAAAATCTCTGAGGGCATCTTGCAAAATATGGGGCAAGTCCCTCTGTAAAATCCCCCCATCCAAAGGTGCATTCCCCCCCTCCATCTGTTCAACACCCGAGCCTGCAGGCAGTGTCTCACAGGTACCACCAGTCCCAATCATCTCATCACTCTACCTTTTACTCTGTCCCACACTTGGTGATATCGGCACCACACTCTCTGTCTTATCAACCTCCTTGTTATCCATCCGTTCTTCCTGACGACGGTCAGTCCTCCTCCCACAAGCAGCTGCAACATGATCATACGCCCCACATAGTCTGCAGGTTCGTTGCTGACTGGCGTATGTGACGTAGACTTGAGTCCTAAAATCCTCAAGGACAACATACGAGGGAATAGGCCTTCGGAGAGTCATTTTAAGGGAATATGACCCTTCCTGCAATCCTGCGTAAATACCGTCGGTCCATTTGCCAATCACTGCCGTATGAACCACTCCAAATTGTTGAAACGTAACTCGAATATCCTCATCAATGACTTCAAATGGCATGTTTCAGACTCGAATGAAGGTATAATATCGAGATACATCTCTCAAGCGTACCTCCAGGCCAGCGTTGATCACTATTGGTTTGTCTTGAAAGCCATCCACGATTCTCTCATATGCCGCTGTCGTAGCAAACTTGATGAAGATACGGTGCGCCCCATTCAGCGCTATGCCTCGTAATTCCTCAGTTCCAATGCCATAAGCATCACGGATAATCACAGGTAACAAAACATTCGAGTTATCCGGGTACACTGCTCCCTTCAATACTTCAACACACACGGTGTTGATCCTCCTTCTTCCACCAGCCGCCATATTGCTGAAAATCAGTAACTCTCTCGTTGGCCACCAGGAGTCAGCAACAAGAGAACCACTCAGTGCGAGGGCCAGGCGGCAAATGCCTAATATTTAAAAACCACCACATATCCCATCGCACTTCCACAAATGACAATTGTTGCTTATACAACACATAACTGTACATATGAGAATTAACGCACATCTCTCCTGAACATATATAAAAACAAAATTATAAAAACATTTCCAGCATAACTCTGTTGCCATACAAACAAGCCCTCACAAAGGAATAACAGGTCCGTAAATACATAGTACATTTACATTACCCAAAAATGACTCAAGGCTATTAAAACCGCCCACTTAAGTAGTACAAAAGGGCTTATATATAACACCACATATACAAAGACCATAACAACGTCCAAAAAACACAAATAATCTACCTTATATGAATGACCAGGCATTTACACAATATGCCAATCCACATAAGTATAAGAATATCCTTCCAGACTCCAGGAAAGCCCCCGTTACTTCCCACCATGAAAAATTTAGTCCCCGTCAACCCCTGTAAGTCCACCTACATGTCCGTAAAGTCATCTCCACGCCCCCATTGGTCCACCATCCATCCACGTCCCCCGTCACCCATCAAAACAAAAAACTGTCCACCGTCTCACCCCCACGCCCACCACCCACACCCCCTTCTTTCACACCAACCTCTCATACTCCTATACCATACGCACCCTCCATCCAAGCCACCCCTCTCTGAGACCAACCCACTTGAAAGTGTCCCTCTTCACACTTTAAGTAACCTCCCTACCGTCATTTCTCTGTAGCTACCAGGAAAAACTGCATCCCATGTCCCCCCATAAATTTCCCTATTTCTACATTTTGTCCTATAAAAAGTTCCCACTAACGCACGTATCCTAACCTCCCCCTTAGCCTCCCTCATTCCCCATGAAACAAAAATAAAATATATGACCAAATACATTATAGCTCTTCACATTATAGCTCTTCTTACCTCCTCACCCACCCCCCTATAGCTAAGCTCTAGGCCCTCAATACCGAAATCCCCCTTACCCACCATGCATAACCCCCCCCAAGCAAAACCTGACTAAACTGCATTGAGGGCTTGGGAGTTATGATGAGAATGTCAACTTAACAGAGCTAGGTGACAGAAGAGGCAATAATTGCACAGGAGTGCCTTGCTGATACTATGATCAGAAAAAACTGTCAGTAGGAGATATCAGTTGCAGAGTTGAAAACTTAGTACACTACGCACTTTGAAACGCAGTGTGATACGGGAGTGAGTGTCGTGCTAGTCTTTTGTGTGAATATTGAGAGGCAGACGTAGCAGTGTCATATTAATGGTCGTGACGATCAGAAAATCATCGCACCATAGAGGGAGAAGCCAGAAGCATGGTCGTGTGGAGGTCGGATGTATCAAAGGAGTCAGGCATAATCCTGGTACCATGGGGGGGGGGACGAAGTGTTACCCACACAGGTACAGGGGTGTTAGAAAGGACCGAAGAATGGTCCTATAACGAGGCAGCATAGGACGAGGGCGACACAGCAGAAAGGGGTTCAGGAGAAGTATCATGGATTTGGAACTAAATGGTTAGGCCAGTCACTTGTTTATCCGAAACAAGAAAAAAACATACAATGCTAAAAAAAATGAGGGGGAAGGGTAACATAGTGGAGTACCTCCTGGAGGAATGAAAGGGCCAGAAATCTCCCACGAGCCCAAGAGGACCTCACGTGGCCAGTAGTGCAGATGCGGCATGGAACACTTACCATACTCTAACTCATGCTAGTAAATCGGCAGTCTCTGATAGCAACCTCTCATCCACCGAGCCACCTCGGTTTCCCAGTGCTTGGCCAAGATAGGACAGGAGATGAAATTGGCTTAAAATTCTGAAAACAAATCGGACAACTCTTTGTCACTTCTGCAATATCTCGGTCCATCTTTGGCCACCAGACCCACTGCCTAGCTTCTGCTTTCATAGCATTGATACCATTAGGACCTATATGCAGATGCTCCAATACCTTACATCTCAACTTTACAGGCACTATTACTCTATTCCTATACAGTAATACATCATCATGAACAGTCAGATCTGATTTGACTGAATTATAGTCAGATAAAAATACATTATTTACTACTTGGGATAATACAGCATCTATCCCAGTTTCCTCTTTGATTTTGTCAAATGATAAATTTTGGAAATCGAGGGACTCTACTAATCTTACATATTCCGAAGGTGTACCTGACTCTAAGCTGTGATCTTCAATAGGTAATCTACTAAATGCATCTGCAGTAACATTTTCCTTACAAGCCTTGAATACCAATTCATAATCATACTGAGCTAATAACAGAGCCCAACGTTGAATTCTGGTATTTGCATTTACTGGAATATGTTTTCCTTTTCCAAACAACCCTATCAATGGTTTATGATCTGTGCGAGCAACAAACTTTCTCCCCAGCAAAAAATGTCTGAATTTCTTAACAGCATACACCAAAGCTAGACCTTCTTTATCAAGTTGAGAATAATTCTGTTCTGCTGGAGAAAGTTTTTTTACTAGCAAAATACACAGGTTTTTCCTGGCCATTAACACACATCCAACACCCACAGAAGAAGCATCAACCTCAATTATTAATGGATGCTCTCCTGTAAAATTAGTCAACAAAGCTGAACAAACTAATTGTTTTTCAATCCTTTGAACAGCTTTCTTTTCCACTGAAGACCACTCAAATGTAGCCCCCTTTTTTAATAACTCATACATTGGTGCCAAAATTAAAGAAAAGTTCCTAATGAATTTACAATAATATGTCACCATCCCCACAAAAGACTGAACTCCTACGGACGTAGGTGAAGGTAAATTCACAAGAGCCTCCACCTTCTTAGAAGAAGGTTTATTACCCTCCCCTGAAATTTCATACCCCAGATATTCAATAGATCTGGTTTTCAACACTGACTTATCCTTATTCAGTATTATTGCTACCCCAGATTGGGGCACAATTTATATATTGTAATTATGTATATCATTTCGCCACCCGGCTCTTGAGGCGTACGGGTGTGCTGCACTGAGCTCTGTCCCCTGGCGGCAACTTTGGACAACTCTGTTTTCACCAACATGGCGGCAGCCAACAGAAGGAGGATCAGCACTGTGTGTATAGATATGGTGGTTGGGGCACTGCAACCAGCGACTGTGGCCACTGTTTTACCATTGAAACTACGAGATGTATATGATATTGACACGGCTGATCTCTACGGTGTGGCATTGAATGGGGTAAACAGAGTCTTCGTTAAACTACTGACGGCGACGGCTTATGAGAACCTAATTGATAAACATCAGGATAAGATGTACACTGTGAATTCGACTCTACAGGTACGTCTGAAGGACGTATCCCGTACGTACACTTGGGTATGGGTACGGAATGTTCTGTTTGAAACGGACCATTCGGACATCAGCAAGGTATTTAGTGCATATGGGATTGTACATATGGCAAAGGCTGGTAGATGGACCGAGGGGCCCCTGGAGGGCCTTCCAGAGGGCTCATTCTCGTTAAAAATGACGCTAAGACACCCCATACCGTCCTATGTGGTCCTGACGGAATTTCGTACACAGGTGTATGTAACGTATATGGGGCAACGACGTACATGCCGTATATGTGGTGCTCATGACCATGTTGCGGCAGACTGTATGAGAAGAGGTGGGCCGAAACTAGGCATAGGTGCAGTTGGTGGGCGAGTGAGGGATGATGACGGTGAGCATGGGAAGGATCGTCCGGTACAAAAAGAGGAGCAGCCATCAAGATTGTGGAGCGACATCGTCGGGGGCGTGGAGGAGCCCTGTCACATGTTACCAACAGTGGCACATGTGGAACGACCCGTGACAGTGGAAGAGGTGGAGCGACCCGTGATGGTGGAAGAGGTGGAGCAAACATTGGAAGGATGTATGGACCTGCCATTGGCTGAGGTGTTGCAGGACATATTGAATGAACCTTTGTTAGTGCCGAGTGAGGGTGACGATGGAGGTGTGGGGCAGGAGGTCAGAGTAAGGGCTGACTAGGGGTGTGATGGGTTGGGTTGTCCGGCCTTGGTGAGCAAGACTGTAAGTGCGGAAATACACCAGAGTGAAAGTTGTGAGGGTATGGATGTGGTGAGTGGCTCACGTAAGCGAGCGGGTACAACCTCTGATAGTGATGACATCTCAACCCCTGCACAGAAGGCATGTAAGAAACCTTTAGTGACAGCGGCGCAGCTTGAGACAGAAAAGTTACAAGGAACGGCGGGTAGTAAGAAATGTATTAAGGGAGGGAAAAGTGTTACTAAGAGTGGGAGTAAGGGATTGTCTGCAGCGCCGCTGCCACAGAGGCCGAAGGGCAAACCAACGCATTTATTTTCCAGTGTGTAACAATTAATGTGAATGGGTTAAGGGCAGAAGTGAAGAGGAGGTGGGTTGAGGGGACTCTACGACGACTTGGTGTGCAAGTGGAATTTATTCAGGAGCATAATTTTAGGTGTGGAAGCGATTTACGATTGAATGGGTACCATGTGTTTGCTGGATCATCCGAGAGGTTAAAGGGTGGAGTGGCAGTGACTATACAGATGTCAAGCCCTTTTACTTTATTGGCATGGGAAGAGTGGGGAGGAGGTAGGGGTGTGAAGGTGGATGGGGAGTGGAGTGGCGTGAAAGTTAGTTTCATGGGAGTCTATATGCCAGCAGAACAGTCTCGACAGGTCAAGATAGATTTTGTTAATGATTATATGATATATGCTTTGGGGGGCTTGGCTGAGGTGGCTATAGTTGGGGAGGATTTTAATTGTGTGATTCGAAACAAGGACGTGGAGCCTCGGGGGGCAGGTTGTGTGTTAGCAGCTTTAAGGGATTTATTGAATTGTGTGGGTTTAAGAGATGTGGTAGGGGTGGGGGACATGGTGGAGCACACTTTTGTGCGACAGGGGTACGAGGCTAGATTGGATAGACTGTATGTGACAAGGGGGGTGAGAGTAGGTAGGGTGCAAACGATGGACGTGGGTTTCTCGGATCACCGTGCAGTTCTAGCGGAGGTGCTTTGGGAAGGAGTGGCGAAAATGTATTGGTTGGGGAGGACAGGAGGATAAGTTTTGCATCATGGTGGCTTGAATTTTGGGAACGGGGTAAGGATATAGAGGATGTGATAGGCTGGTGGGAGAATTGTGCTAAGGTGGGTATTCGTGAGTATCATATGACGTTGGGGAGGGAGGAGGCGTGTTGGAGGTATGGGCTACAAAAATACCTGGAGGGGCAATTGAATAGTTGTTATGAAAGGGGGGGCCGTCAAAACATGCAGGAAATATTGACTTTGAGGGATAAATTGAAGGAATTGCAGAATGAAAGATTCAATGGGTATTGGGTGAGAGCACGAATGGAGGATGTATTGTGGGGTGATAGACCTTCAAAGCATGCCTTGGGTAAATGTAGAATGAGGAGAGATGCGACAACTGTGGATTGTATGGTTGTAGAGGAAGGGTTCGAAAGTTACGTCTCGGGGCAGAGGATTAGAACAACTGAAGCGATTGGAGTGTATGTGGATAAATGGTTTGAGGGACATATGCGGAGTGTGTTAGGGGGGAAGTGTGAGAGGAATGTTATACTGGATGGAATACATGAGATAGTGAGTAAGGAAGATAGGGAGGAAATGGAGGGTCAGATTATGGAGGTGGAGGTGTGGGAGGCGGTGAATGGAATGAGTAGGGGTTAGGCGCCAGGTATGGATGATGAACGCGGATTATATGATTTTTGCGAAGATATTAGGGAATAGGATAAAGCGTGTGATACACCGAGTGATTGCGGAAGGACAGTGTGGAATCCAGGGGCATAGTATGATTCAAGGTCATGAGCGTATAAAGGATTTTATAGATTGTGAGCCAGAAGGGGGGGTGTTGGCGCTGGATTAGAAGGGGGCTTATGATAGTGTTGAGAGAGTGGCTTTGTATGAAATCATGAGGAAGCAGGGGTTTGGGGAGGAAGTGGTAACTTGGGCTGAGACGTTGTATAGTGAGGCAGGTATACAGGTGCAGGTAAATGGGAGACTGGGTAGAAAAGTGGGAATGGGTAGGGGTCTGCGACAGGGATGTCCTCTGTCGCAGATTTTGTTTGCCTGTATGCAGGACCCTTTTTATAGGTTGATGGAGGAAGGAGTAGGGAGAGGGACTAGGGTGGTGGGGGAGGGGGAGGGGCCTAGAATAGTAAGGTATGTGGATGATACCACAATTTTGGTGAGCACGGAGCAGGGTTTTGACAATATTGCTAGGATTTTACAAGGGTTTTGTGGAGCGACGGGGATGCGTATTAATTGCGCAAAGTCACAACTGTTGGAGGTGGGTAGATGGGTGGGTGGGAGGTTGGGGGCGAGGTATGGGTGGGTTATTGAGGAGGCCATAATAATATGTGGTATAATGTATATGTGTGACAGTAAGTTGGCTAGGAATATGAATTCGGGGAGGGTCGTGAAAGCAGCAGTGACTAGGTTAGAGGGTTGGAGGGCAGGGGATCTTACGCTACAGCAACGTGTGCTAGCTGTGAATACGTAAATATACAGCAAGTTATGGCATGTGGGTGCGATTTTTCCTCTATTGCAAACGGATGTGCGTGGGATGGAGTTAAAGGTTTTTAGGTATGTGTGGGCGGCAGGTAAGCATTGGATTAGAAAGGAGGTGGTTAGGAGCCGGGTGGAGTTGGGTGGGCTAGGACTCATAAGTGTTGAACGTAGATTGATGTGCCTGTATGTGAAACGATGTATGGTGCGATGGGGGGTAGAGCATGGAACTTGTGTAGGGTGGGTGGAGAATGAGGTGCACAGGTGGTGGGCAGGAGCGGCGTTGCGACAGTGTTGGGATCTTTTGCGATGTCTGGTGGTTATGAGGCAGCCGCATAAATTAGCGGCGAGTGTGATGGAGAGGGTGGGGGAAGTAAGCCAGGTGTTAGTAGGTGTGGCAGAGTACCCTGTGTATGATTGGGGATTGATATGGAAGGGGTTCAAGAGTCTGAATATAACTGCTAGGGATAGGGAATTTATGTACTGTTTTTTACATGGGGCAGTGGCCTCGAAGGCTCTGCTATTTCGGATGGGAATGGTAAGGGATGGGTGTTGTAGTAGGTGTGAATTGGAGGAAACGGTGTGGCATGTACTGTATTTCTGCGATAGTTTGGGGCAGATGAGGGAGTGGATGGGACGGGTTTTGCGGTACATGGGGGGGGGAGGAATTGGAGTATTAAGGGCTATGAGTCTGGATATAAGAGGAGTGAGTCAACAAGTGCGCAGAAGCCTTGCGTATTTAATGGTAGATTTTGGATGTGTGTCATGGCGTTTACGGGAAACGGGTGGGAGGGAGCGGATCAGGGCGGTGGAATAGAGTGGTGTATGGGAATAGATGGGAAACAGCATTTTCGGAGAATTATAAGAACATGGTTGTGGGAGGTTTATTGAATGCTTAGACTGAAAGGGCTTGACATTGGGGATGGGTGGGGGCATATGAAAGTGAGGAGCGTGTAAGGGCTGGAGAAGGGGGGTGGAAGTGTTGCAGTGTGCAAGGGGTTTATAGGTAGATGAGTTATAGAGGGGGGAAATGAGAGTGGGGTTTTTTAGAGGATGGTGGGTTGTGGGAGACGGAACGACTATGCCTTATGTTATGATGGGAAACGATGGACATGGTAGGATATGGTATGTATGGTGGGAGACTTGCAGGACGCAGTGGGGGGGTGGAGGGGGGATTAGTTTCATGTAAGGGGTTTTACGTTGGGTTACCTGATCACTGTGGAGTCAGGTGATGAGGTGTCATGTGATGTGTGTGGTGTGTGACTGGTGAGTGGAGATAATGTGGCCTTCATATTGTAATAATAGAACAATATGAGCATGTAAGGGTGTACATAGGTTTATGTACTGGGGGTTTGTATGCGATATGTTAATATAGGATGACTGGGGCAGGAACACTAGTAGCATTGCTTCATACCTGCATATAGTGTTCAGTAGTGTGTATGATATAACACTTGGCTACTGATACGTGTGTTGTGAACGCTGCAGAGTTCCTTGGGGACGTGACCTGTGGTGGGCGTCTCTGTGTAAATTTTGTGCCGGCATATGACTATATGAGCATTTTGTGAGGGGTTTAGGGAGTACCCTGTTGGCAATACTCCATTGAGTGTATAGTGAGAGGTCCCCATGGGACGGAATATGTTATACTTAACTGTATGATAAATGAAGTCTTTTTGTACCATGTAATGATATTTACCAATGTCAACTTGCAAAAGTGTGTTATGATCTGTTGTACATATATTTGGAGAGGATTTCATGCACACTTTTAAGTATTGATTCTTAACCTTTTGTGCTTTTTTGTGTTTACTTGTTAGGAAACACCTCCGGTGTATGCATTGTTTCTTGACGAGGGAGGGGGGGGGGGATAAGTGTATAGGGCTATATTGTGATACTAAGTAATTGATGGTTATTGTATTTTGCTGTTGGTACGTGATACTTTTTTTATTTTTTTTATTTAGAAAACACTTACAAAACACATGACAATACAGAGACAGAAAACAGAATGATAACTTAAAAATCAAGCACTAACTGTGCTTGGCAAAGCAACAACAAAGGTTAACAAAATTTTCCCTACTTAAGAAAACATACAAAGCATAAATACAATGCACAAAGCCAGAAAAACTTATCACCCAATGCTTACCATCCATGAACAGGAAAAATTAATAACCGTATGTACATAACCCCGAAGGACATAAATCACAAACAGCCACTAAATGACGTAAGTGACAGTATAACAAAATATACTAAATATAGTCATCACCCAAGGGCTTATTATTCACACGTCTGTAAAGTACAGACAACGACCCAATGAACTTTATTACATTACAAAATTAGAAAACAATATAAACACATCAATTGTAACAATATAATAATTATACTAACAGCGCCATCCCCTACAACTCTACACACACTGTTGATCATTAACATCAATAATTAAGTTAAACAGTAAGCAAAAACATACCTATTCACCAGTGTATAATAACGTAATAGCACAGAACATATGACTCATCTCCAAAACAGAAAACTTTTTTATACAATACAAAAACACAGGTAAAGGAATGATGTCATTCCGAAAAAGTAGATTAAGTATATAAGGATAGATCAGCCTGCACAATAAGCAAATTAATAGTTACACAAAGACAATTAACAAAGATAGACAGTTTACAACACAAAATCTACCCAAAACTGCCGTCCACAACAGTAAGGCACTATGGTTACCCCTGACACCTTTGCTCCATAGGGGTTCCCTCCCACCCCGTCTCCCGTCATACCACACACATCGCACATTCCAGTCATGAGTCATACGCCCGCTGAGTCCACCGTCACCCACCCACCCCTCCCCTTCATTCATACGCCCCTCCCCACCATGTATACCCCCCTCCCTGTCGCCGGCCAGTCCTTTTAAACCCTCCCTCACAGCTCTAGTAAACTACCCACCGCCAACTCCCTATAACCCACAGAAAAAGCTGAATCCCACCTCCGACCATAAAGATCCCTATTTCTACATTTTGTCCTATAAAACACAGCAGCCAAAGCCTTAACTCTACACTCCCCGACACCCCCCTCATTCCCCATGACACATACAAGTAGTCTGCCACTATGTACAAGACCGCCCGTCTCACTCCCCTCCCACCCTCCCACATCAAAGCTCAAGCCCTCTCCCCCACCCTGCGTAACACCTTCCCAAACCATTCATGCACAACTTTCAATGATGGACAAAAATACACCATATATACGCTGTATCCTCCTCCCCACATCTATCACACTGCCCTCCCTCCCCTATCCCCATACGGAACAAAATTGCCTTCGATGCAACGATCCCCATTAAAAACCTATACACAAATTCACGTACTCTGGGTTTGAGCCACAACTTTCTTAATCCCTTCCATATACCCATCCAATCATACACAGGGTATATCGCTGCCCCATGCAGCACCTCCCCATGCACCCCTCCCCTGCCCAGGAGACTCGCAGTGATCCTCCTCGGCTCCCTAACCACCATGATTCGCCTCAACATTCCCTCACACTCCCTCAGATCATTCCCCTTCCACCACCTTCTGACATCTTCCATAACCAATCCCATTCTCCTCCCACGCACCCCACCCACCCTGAGGTATCGATGCTTAATGTAAACACACTGCAGACGCCTTGCTAACGGGATGAGCCCCAAACCTCCTTGACGTACCCTCGTCATTACCACTTCCTTACTTAACCACGCCCTCCCATAACCCCATATATAACGTAATGCCCTTCTCTGCAATTCCTTCACATCCTCAAAAATAATGGGGAACACCGCCGCCACATGCCACAGTTTACTAAACACTAATGAATTAACGATCACTACCCTCTGATGCAATGTGACGTCCCCAGGCTGCCATCCACCCATACGCTTAATAGCCTCCCTTACTACCACCTCTGCATTAACCGCCCGGGCCTCCACCGGGTCTGCCCGGTACACCACCCCACAAATCTTCACCTGTTCCACTATTGCCCACCCCCTGCTCTCACCAAATCTCCCCCCTACCCACCGACCTACCTCTAACAATTTAGATTTCGCATAGTTTACTTTCATCCCAGTAGCCTTCCCAAAAATCTCTACAAAACGCCCCACATTCACTAACTCCTCTACATCTCGCACTAGTACAGTAGTATCATCCACATATCCAACTATCCCTACATCCCCTTCCGTCCCCTCAGCCCTTCCTCCTGAAACTAAACGATAAAAGGGGTCTTGCATGCAAGCAAACAATACCTGGGACAAGGGGCAGCCCTGTCTTAAACCCTTATCCATAGGCACCTCCATTCCAATTCTACCATTTATCTGTATCCGTACCTTGGCTCTCGCATACAAAGTCTCTACCCACCCTACTAATTCATTCCCAAAACCCTGCCTCCTCATGATATCGTACAACATACTCCTGTCAACACTATCATAAGCACCACTCCAATCGATACTCAACACCCCATCCCCCCCTTCACCACTCTCAATAAAATCCCTAATTTGACCATGACCCACACCCATGCTTCTACCTGAGATTCCACATTGTCCCTTATGTAAAACCATTCCCACCACTTTCTTAAGCCTATTACCTAGTACCTTTGCGAAGATCTTATAATCCGCACATATTAATGTTATAAATCTATAATCCTTCATCGTCCTACATTCCTCTTTTTTCTTCACCAAAACCATAACCCCAGTGTTCTGCATGCTACCCAATACTCTCCCATTCTTCATACAATTGAATACTTTAACTAAACAATCCCTTAGGGGCTCCCAATTATGCACATAGAAATCATTAGGGAGACCATCCAATCCAGGTGCCTTCCCTTTGCTCAAACCCTGCACTGCCTCCCATACCTCTTCCTCACTAATCTCTCCCTCCATTTCCTTCCTGTCGTCCTTACTAACAATAGACCTAATCCCGTCCCCAACTACTGTTCTATCCCTCACCCCTCCCTCTTCCTCCTGCAAGTACTCTTTTACCCAGTGATCTGCATAGTTACTTATTCCCTCAGTTGTTCGGAGCAATTGTCCTTCCCTATACCCCCCCAACTCCCGACAGACCTCCAACATCATCATAGTTGTGTCCCTCTGCCTCTTCCTAAACCTTCGGAGAACACAGGCCGATAGCCTGTCTCCCCACAAGACCTCCTCTAGTCCTCCTCTCACGTGTGTCGCATTAAATCGCTCATTCTGCAGTTCTCTCAGATGCTCTTTCAGAATACCCATCTCATCCATCCTAGAATTCCCTTCCCTTTTGTAACAATCCTCCAGTTGACCCTCCAAGTACCTCTGTAATCCGAATTTCCCCATATTCTCTTCCCTGCCCATTTTTGTATAATACTTCCTAATACACGGCTTCGCCCACATTTCCCACCAACTCAGTAAGTCTCCCGCATGCTGACCTCTTTCCCATTGCCCCTGCCACCATGCAGCAAAACTTTCTCCCTCACCAACTCCCTGCAGTAAACTTATATTCAATTTCCAGTAGTTGTCATACCTTTTAATCATTCCTTCCCAGCTAATATCTGCCAACACACTCCTATGATCAGAATATCCCACGTCCATAGCTTCTACCCTACCAACCTGTATCTCCTTAGTTACATAAATCCTATCTAGGCGCGCCTGATATCCCCGCCTCACGAAAGTGTGCTCCACACACCATCCTCCTCCTCTAACTACATCCATCATCCCGGCTGCTCCTAATACCTCCCTCAGCACTCACAGGACACAGCCCGCTCCCCTGGGCTCTACATCCTTACCCCGTATGACACAGTTCCAGTCTCCTCCTATAATGGTTATCTCAGGCAGTCCTCTCAAATGATACAGCAATACATCCTTTACGAAACGTTCCTTAGTACTCCTGCAGAGATCCGCCAGCATATACACACTTATAAAACTCACGCACACGTCACCCCACACCCCGTCCACCCTCACCACCCTACCCTCCTCACCCGTCTCCCACGCTAATAACTTAAAAGGACTGACCTCGCGCATGACCACAGCAGCCCCTCCCTTTAATTTCCCTGAATCACCTGCATACACTCTGTACCCATTCAAACACAATTCCCTCGCACACCTGAAATTATGTTCTTGTACAAAACACATATCTACCTGAAAACGTCTCATAGTCACCTCAAGCCACCATTGTTTCACCTCGGCCCGAAGGCAGTTAACATTTATAGTGAGACTTCTGAAGACAACATAGGGGGTTTTCCTCGATACCTCTGGACTTTTGGTGCTCCTCCCCCCTTCTCCTTCACACCCTGACCACGTTTAAGCCCTTCTCTTCCTGACACCCCACCCTTACCCTTGTGGGCAGCATCTACCCATGGCTGTGTACAAACTTTCTGCGCTGGTGTGATCACGTCCTCATCGGACCCACCCACAGGCCTTTTACGTGAGTCACCACTGTAATCCATAGCCACATTTTCTAACTGTTCATCCTGCCTATGAACCACAGCCACCACATCCTGCACCACCAGGTTAGATTCCCCGGCATGTGATGTAATCCCACCCTCCCCAGGCAACTCCACAGACTCCACATGCCCAACTCCAGGCTCTAAAGGGGACTCTTCTCCAGGTGTGCCAAGAAAATCTCTGAGGGCATCTTGTAAAATATGAGGCAAGTCCCCCTGCAAAATCTCCCCATCCACAGATGCATTCCCCCCCCCCTCCCTCCGGCTTTTCTGCACCCGAGCCTTCAGGCAGTGTCTCACACCCGAGCCTTCAGGCAGTGTCTCACAGGTGACACCTGTCTCGTCCACCTCATCACTCCACCGCTTACTCTGTCCCACACTTGGTGGTACTTGCACCACACTCTCTGTCCTGTCAACCACCTTGTCATCCATTCGTTCTTCCTGACGACGGTCTGTCCTCCTCCCACAAGCAGCTGCAACATGATCGTACGCCCCACATAGTCTGCAGGTTCGTTGCTGACCGGCGTATGTGACGTAGACTTAAGTCCTAAAATCCTCAAGGACAACATACGAAGGTATAGGCCGTCGGAGAGTCATTTTAAGGGAATATGACCCTTCCTGTAATCCTGCATAAATTCCGTCGGTCCATTTGCCCATCACAACCGTATACACCACTCCAAATTGTTGAAACGCTGCTCGAATATATCCATCCAAAACTTCAAATGGCACGTTTCGGACTCGAATATAGGTATAATATCTTGATACATCTCTCAAGCGTACCTCCAGGCCAGCGTTGATCACCATTGGTTTGTCCTGGAAGCTGTCCACAATCCTCTCATATGCCGCTGTCGTAGCAAACTTGATGAAAATTTGGTGCGCCCCATTCAGCACTATGCCTCGTAATTCCTCAATTCCAATGCCATAAGCATCACGGATAATCGCAGGCAACAAAACATTCGAGTTATCCTGGTACACTGCTCCCCGCAACACTTCAACACACACGGTGTTGATCCTCCTCCTTCCTCCATCCGCCATTTTGCTGAAAATCAGTAACTCTCTCGTTGGCCACCAGGTGTCAGCAACAAGAGAACCACTCAGTGCGATTGCGAGGCGGCGAATGCTCACGTGATACAATGAGGAGACAGAACTATACAGTTGTTTCTTGATTGTGCATGTACGAATGGGGCATTGTAGCTGTTATATTGGCTTTATATATGTGGTGTTTGTTTTGGATATTGAAAATGACCTTATTTGTTAACGAGCATGTAGATGTATGTGCTTTTTGTGTACAGAATTGTGTTTTTTAAATAAAATATAAAAAAAAAAATATGTATATTTCCATTTTCTATAATTTTATATTGCTGATATTTTCGATAATAGCTAAATCGTTAATATCTTGTTTTATATTATTATTTGACTTAGCTATATTATTAGGTAGGATGTTACATTGTACACTATTGTGCTCATTGTTCGAGAGTCTTGAGTAGCTGCCCTTGAGTTGGCAAACTACCTCGCTAACTAGCGCTTCGCTTGTTATACTGCCGGCTTCTGGACTTGCTGGGCAGCAGTCACATGTGAGTCACGTGATCACACCTGTGGGAGGTGACTACCCCCAGTCATCGCTCTCTTCCCTGCTGACCCTCATTGGAGTAACACCTCGCTCTTGTCTCTGCTTGTTTTCTCGTCATTTAGACTCTGTTTGGTAGAGTATGTGTTCAGTGGTGAGACAAAGCATACTTCTCTGGACTAACTCTGTTCACAGAGAATAGCCTAGACTTAGTGATTTCGACGTTTTACTGGGTTGTGTGTCACATTGACACTCTGAGATAACTCAGGTCTCTAGCTATAGTAGCTTCTGACCTAATTCGTTGAGGCATCTGTGCACCGTCGCAGTCGGGGATAGTGGTTATGCTGAACTTAGATTCAGTAATAAGGGAGTTTTGTGACTATTATGGAGGATCTGCTGATGGTCCCCAGTTAGGGTCGGTATTTTATCTCCTTGATCCTGATGCTGTGTTGCTGTTGCTTGCTATATTGCTGTTCGGCGAATTAGTCATTTCATTGTTCAATCAAGCTGTTCTGATAGCCTGTTTGTTAGAGAAGTTAGCTTATGAGAAAATGTTTAGTCGGTCACTGGTCGAGTCGAGTTTTAAGAGACATAACGAGTTACCTGGGGCGCACACATACACATATTTGTATATATCTGAATATTATTGTAAATTGCTGACATTGTACCAGATGGTACATAAGAGCCATTTAGATATATGTGCCTTCAGCAAAATGTTGTATATGAGAGAAGTGTAGGAGCTAACCTCCTAATTTACATACTAATTAATATCCTGATTATATTTAATTTGATTTACTTTGATACCCTAGACGTTTTATCTTTGTTAATAAATATATTAAATTCATTTCTTTGGTTAGTACCCTCTCAGTTGAAATCCTATGATACTATTGAATATGTCAGATAACTGTACCAGGATACTGACTAATTGTTGCAAAAGCCCAGTAACAGGCTGAATGCTAGAGGGGCATGCCTTTCTAGTGTTCACTGAAGATGTCTATTTCTAATAGATATTGCATCTTTTGTAACAAGTATTACATTCTGCTCTTGTATTTAAAACCTGTATTTAAAACCTGCCTGAGTCTAACATCATGCTCAGCTTCTGTTGCACCACATATTATGATATCTAAATAGGATGCTACCCCGTCCAGTTTAAAAAAACAATTGGGAAATAAATTTCTGGAAAATACCAGGAGATGGGGAAATTCCAAAAGGTAATATCTTATATTTATAAAGTCTCCTGTTGGTATTAATTACTAAAAGTTATTGGCTCCTCTCATCTACAGGTATCTGTAAATAAGTATCCTTTAAATCTAATTTTGTAAATATTTTACCTTTACCCACTACAGACA